>SNQN01011821.1:0-17780 GCA_008642245.1 Bassia scoparia | reverse complement strand
AAGGAAAGTCTACTGGTACCCCCCAAGGGAACCAGAGAAAGCACCTATCCCCGTTCTGCAAAGGTAAACAATTGCTTCTCCTTCTATGTTAGTTCTTCTAAGAGAATGTTATGTCTGGTTGTGGTTTGAGCCTGGTAGGGATATTCTGCATTGGCTAAGTGAAACAAATTTTAGAGTTTAAGGTGGTTAAGTTATTCGTGGTTGTGAAGCATAATTTTGACCTGTTTAAGATTTATGATAATCTTGGTTTCAATATCCTAAGGTAGTTTGTTAGTATGTAATGAATAGATGTGAAAGTGTTACTGGCGTCATTGTCAAAATTCATGAAAGACTAGGATGGGTTTCTGGGTACAGTTCAGATGTTGGGCCCCATGTTTCTGGTGTAGGTCAAGATGAGATAGACAAGTTTTTGTTTGGAGATAATTAGGATAAAGTAGGGGTTTAAGTACACTAGTCTGAAGGAACTGTATGCAGGTCTTCATTCTATCTGCAGTAAAGTGTGATTCCAAAAACAGGGTAGGGGTTCTGTTAGAATTATGGAATGGATATAATGTACCTTGCTGAAAACATCCAAAGATAAACTGCCTGCCCTAATGATTGAGCATAGATGGCTGCAAAACTCACCTCACTCTCTAGCCTATGATCCTTATCTCTGGGATTCTCATGAATGAAGGATTGTCTTTGGATGGAGAACACTACCCGGCTTAGAAATTCTCTATGAAAATTCTGGGCCAAAAGGGATTGGATATCCATGATGACAAGTTGTGCTTGCTGGCAACTCCGGCTATGAGCTCTGCTGCACTAAAAGAGAAAGTGGCGAGACAGTAATATCTGATCTACTCCACTACCGCTAAAATAGAAAGTGTAGACACCCAATGTGTCTCCACACGAGTAATCCGTGATGCAATCATACCGCGTCTCGCGATTGTTTCGAACCAAGAAAAGATGCTTTGAACTCACAAAGTTGGAAATAGGAGGTCATACTCGGACATTGAGCAAAGGTCAAATACAAGCAAAAATATTTCCTTTTTTCGGTTTCTCGATAATCTCAAAGGTTTTCAAAACAAGTTCGCTGGCCGATTCTCATGCTTTTGTTTTTTCATCATGTTCGTGCACATTTTTCTGAATCCGCCAGTATTTTAAAATTATTTTTTCTGATTTTTTATGATTATGAATTTTGCAATGTAAATAAGCAGAATACGCAGAAATACATGATAATAGGAAAATATCGGGGAATGTTCTAGGAAAATATTTCTTGCGAAAGGATGGCGTCTAGAATAATCCGTACCTTAGAAAATCGAGACATATGGCAAAGAATTTATTCGAATTGAAATTTCAGATTTTTGGTAAAAAATAATACGCAGGGTTTATTACGCTCTCCTCTTGCTCGCTATAATACGCCTTGCTCAATTCGAACTGAAACAGATTTTCAACACGATTAACACGATTCTCAAGACATTTTCTGTTCTCTTGTCTCTAAACTTACGGTATTTCTCTTACTCTCTCAAACACTTAAACAATTCGTTTTGAATTCTAAGCATGATTCTGTTCGTTCAACAAGCGAATCAGGGTATATCTGAGATTACTCACCAAAAACATCTTTTGATCTCTACTTCAATTCTTTTGTTCATTTTAATTTGACTAATTATTATGCGAGTTTCAATTAAATAACAAATGTAGAAACTCACTTTTAATTGATTCATGTAAATATCGTAGGATTGTCACTCATGTTTTCAAATTTGTTTTCATTAACATATATTATTTCATCATTTGTACAATTTCATATTATGCATAATCGTTATTGTCAATACAACATGTTTCTTTGTCTTGATTTGCAAAATATCGATAAAGAGACGTTCTTTTAGTTTTTGCTTTAAGAGATTTTGTGTATTTGAGTGACAAGGTGAAGAAGCGACACACTATATATTATCATGCTAATAACTTTGTTTCATGTTGTATATATATATATTATCACACTTGGTTATTTGCTTAAACAAGACGAATATTGCGTATACATATAAGTCAGATAATCATATGGGACGACCGGTTTTCCTAAGCCTTATAAATTGCCTAACAATGAAGCGATCGCTTGTCCATTTAGAGTCATTGCTTGTACATAATAGCAACTCACATAATAATATTAGATTAGTGCGTTGTCAAAGATCATTATAGGCTTTGGAATTAATTGTATGATTTAATGGAACTAAAAGAACGAAGTAGCAGGGGCACATGAGGTACGGCAGGGATTGGTTATGTACTGACCTTCAATCCGTACCATGGTCCGAAACCTCACACTTTGTTGACTCTGATCTACTGTGCGTGGCCACTTAAGTGGTAGCAATCGTGGCCGTCGCCTAGACCCATAAGGTTTGCGTGTCTTAATTAACTACTAGAGCGTGTACGGTAGCGCGATATCCCTGTTCGACAGCACATCGCCTAAGCATTTCACATGCGGATTCGCATGCTTCTAACCCAATGATCTAAGGCTGAGAGTCGAGTCCGCTCTAAGGCGGGGCGAAGCCCTAAAGTGGTTTTGTGTCGACTTCACTGGGGATACAGTCACCATTTGTGAGTGGACAGACTTGAAGTCTGTATTCCATATTTAATCAATTGAATTTTTTCTTGTGACCCTTCGAATAGGGGTCATGTCCTAGGCACCTTGTGCTCAATAATGGGCATGTTCTATGCTCGAGAGTCACGTTAGAGGGGGGATTTATACATTTGGTTGCATGTGTTAATGGATACATGGTAGTATAGTCGTATCCCGCCCATGCCAAGCGCTGATGCAAGTGTTACTCTAGTAATGCGTTAATAAGGGGATTCGGCCATCACATACCAATGTTTGTGGTGGTGAATGGACCCAGCTATCTTAGCATGGTACACATCAGACTTAACCAAGCCGACCTATAGATCTAGGTAGTCTTGACTTAAGGAATAAATTGGATTTGTGTTTCAATAATGTGCTTTGTTATGTGACTCTTCAATTCAGTCCAATTCTTAACCACCAACTAAGCCCAGTCCCTTAATTGTTAAGACTGAAGTTCGATGATCCATTAAGGCGCATCCATCCAATTCAATTTCCAAACTCCATTCGACCATGAACTGACTAGGTTCGATTCAATCAAGAATCTTAAATCTGACTTAGATTCGACCTTGACAACAAGGTCTTCAACTTAATACCTAAATTAGGTTAGTTCAATTAATTCAGCTTATGAATTAGGTTATCATCTACCTAATATCGAATTAGGTTCAACCCAAAGCCTTTGAATCGAATAGGTTCGCTTCAACATTAATCCAAGAACCTTAAAACGAACTAGGTTCGATCATAGCTCAACCTAGGAGCTTTGATCAAGGCTAGGCCCATCATGTCAAGTGCTCGTAGGTCTAGGAGGTCCTTAATCTTGAAATACGGGCCCATTTAGGTTTGAATCTTCTGATCTAAGCACTAATCAGATTTAGGTCACATTCAAGTCTCAGTCAGTTTCAAAAATCCGACAATCAAACTTTATTCCATTAAACCACAGTGTTGGGTCACTAATGGAGTTTTCCAGTCACGATTCCCGTGATAGGACCAAGGAGGCAAAGAAGTAACAAATCTACTCCCACAAAAGGCCATGTGCTCTTTGACCTCCGATCATCCACAAAAAAAAGAGCCTAATCCTATACCTACTTGGCCCAACTGAAAAACCATTCAAACCACACACTAATCAAAGCCTCATGAGTCACCCAAGGCGTGAGTCATTGGATCTTACGCGGCCTTCTCCTGGATTGAGTCATAGGTCCTAGTCCTACAGATAGAATCATTTTAATTCATCGCCTTGAGTCTATGTAGTCTTCTATACAATAAGTCCTTGTACGTTCATATTTTTCATTCAGCAATAAATGATTCATTTGTTTTATGGCATATATTTTTCTAATGTCTATGCAAGTCTAACATCATTTGGCACAACTTTGGTTTAATCTAATAAAAACTAATATTTAATTATGTGAATTGACAATGCCCAAGAGAGGCCTTCTTTCACAACTCCACAAATGACCCCCTTCCATTCCTTTGTCACATCAATCAAAATCCTTGCAACCTTTTGAGGCCACAACACTATCATTTAGCCTATGCTTTCTTTATCACCCCACTCTGAGCCTACGCCTTTGACAAACGGTGCGTAGGAAGAACTAAAAGAAAGAAAAAGTAAAATAAAGTAAAAAGAAAAAAAAAGAAAAAAATCAAATCAAAGTTAATGCCAGTTATACAAAAATATCAAAAATGCAATCCAAAGCTCAAAGCCAGATAAATAAAAAGAAAGTAAAAAAGACACACTGCACTGTGGGTTTCACTTCATGGTCATCAAGCTTTTTAAACCTCAAAGCCACAGTCACTTACAAACACAAAAGCCCCTCACAACGGGCATTGTGCCAACATACCATCAGAATCTAACGGTGGTCTATTCGTAAGGATACGTAGGAAGCCTCTTCTGAGGTTCGAATCGATTAACAATAAATGTTTGAGGCTTTTGAGTGCTTATGATTGCTAAAATTTGATAATGGTTTTGCAGCTAGACATGACATAGACTCATTTTGAACCAACATCATTAGCCACTCGCACGCCATCTTTGACCTTAGCCACAAATTTGACTTTTTATTTTCGAACAAGCTCATTTTGGTCACCTTCAAAGACTATTGACTCAAATCCCAAAGAAGTAAAGCCACTGACTTTGGTTGTAATTTGTTGGGGAACTTATGCATCAATCTATCACCTGTGCTTAGTTGACTCTAACGGCGTAAACATCGTGTCTCAAAGTCTTCGCTGGGGGGCTGTTGTATCATGGCCCATTAATTTTCCCAGTTGGTGGCTTCTCGTCTCCTAAGTGCTATTAACTGTTCAAGCGTTTGCATCAAGAGGAATCTGAAAAATACTCTTGACCCTGTCTCTTTCAATCAAGTCTGTCTGCGCGAATGTTGTCAAGTCAGTCGAGTCACCATATCTCGTCCAAATGTCACCTTTCTCTAAGTCTCTCAAATGCAACTTTCAATGCACTTGTACTAGATATAGACTCTAGTATGTCCTTCTTAGTTCTTAAACCAGACTTGATATGTCTTTGGTTTCGAACCAGACCGAAGGATCCTTCAAAAACTAGGGGATAAAACCAGACCTATGTCACTCGAGGTAATCTAAATCCGACTAGACATTCTCCTCATCACCGAGTTGACACATGCATTTCAAGTGCTCTAGCTTAAACCAGACTTATGCTGCGACCTTCAATCCAAGACTTAGTACACTTACTCTTGCTCTAGCATTAGGCCAACAAAAGCCTCACTACATTCAAAGGCCTCTCAAAATCATGGTTCAACCTGACGAGGCCCTTTCGGAATTAACAGATCTTTCAAAATACATGACTCTTGCCCCTCTCTCAATATAAGGTCAAATTACATGTCAACTATTGCATGCAATTCCAAGAATAAAAAGCGACCTATGTCTCACCAGGATCTTAATCCTGAATGGGCTAGTATTTTCAAAGTCACGCTCATTTCCCAGAAGCATGGGATTGGTCTGCATTCTTCAGTCACCGAACGAAGAGATGATCGCTCGATGGACTCAGAGCACGGGATACTCGGCTACAGGTAAAAAAACCTTTGTTTTGGAAAGGTAACCACGGCGAAAATGGGTGAACTCAGGGTCGCAAGACCGTCTTGCAGTTGGCTTCTGCGATCGATTCTTGACTTTCGTCTTTACGAAACATCGTTTCTCGACTCAGTTCAAAGTGGGGGCTTCTGTAGACCAGCAAATATGTCTCCCCAATCGAGTAATACCTTCGAGAAAACATACCGCGTCTCGGCGATTTGTTTACTCAGAAAGATGCTTGAACTCCACAAAGTTGGAAATAAGTGAGGTCCATACTCGAAACATATTGAGCAAAGTAACAAGGAAAAATATTCTTT
The DNA here is from genome assembly GCA_008642245.1 of Bassia scoparia. Classification (NCBI taxonomy): domain Eukaryota; kingdom Viridiplantae; phylum Streptophyta; class Magnoliopsida; order Caryophyllales; family Amaranthaceae; genus Bassia; species Bassia scoparia. The sequence goes on along the minus strand of SNQN01011821.1, from coordinate 11,846 downwards.
CGGTTTTCCTCGATAATCTCAAAGGTTTCTCCAACACAAGTTTGTTTTAGAGCTGGCGATCTCATGTTTTTGGTTTTTCATCATGTCGTTCACATTCGCTGAATCCGCCCAGATTTTGTAAATTATTTTCTGATTTTTTCTATGATTTTCTATGAATTATCAATGTTAAATACGCAGAATACGCAGAAAATACTGATAATTACGAAAATACGCGGAAATGTATCTAGAAACATACTTTCTCTTGCGAGGAGGCGTTAGATATCGTAATCTTAGAAATCGAACGAACATGTGCAAAGAATTTATTCCGATGAAATATTTAGATTTATGGTAAAAAATATATAACCAGACACTGCGTTATACGCGCTCCTATAGGAGCGCTATACGCAAGGGTATATCATGCTGCCATTTGAGGACGTATATAGCTGAGAGGGCACGTATATACGCTCGCTTTGAGTCAGTAATATCACTGCCCTCTCCACCGTATATATATCGCTCGTCCTTTGCCCTCCGCGCTCAATATAAATACGCTTGCTCTTCTTCGAACTGAACACCATTTCAACCAGCGATTAACACGATTCCTAGACACTTCTATTTGTTCTCTCTGTTCTAATCTACTATCTCTTCTCACTGCTCCTACATCGTAAACACTTGTTCTAATGCACAATTCTAAGATCGAACTAGATTCGTTCCGATTCTAACAAGCGAAATAAGGGTAATAATCTTGAGATTACTCAACATCAACATCTTTTGACTCTACTTAATTCCTTTTGTCACTTTTGAATTTGACATCTAATTATTATTGAGCGAGTTTCAATTAAATCACAATGTAAAACTAGTCCCCTTTTAATTGATATCATGAGAAATATGTAGGATTGTACACTCATGTTTTTCAAATTTGTTTTCATACACTACTACTCAATTATATCATCATCTTGTCAAATTATTATTTATGCATATCGTATTATGTCATACTAAACATGTTTATTTGTCTGATTAGCATTCGAATAAAGGAGTCTCTTTAGTTTTTTTGCTTTAACGATTTTGTATTTGCGTGACAAGTGAGAAGGACACACAATAATAATTATCATAGCTCTAACCTTTGTTTTCATTTCTTGTATACATATACTCCACACATATTTTATCAACTTGTATATACTTGCATATAAACAGACCGGAATTAAATTGCGTATCAACATTAAGTAGCATAATCACGTGACGACCGTTTTCCAAGCACCTTATTAATATTGACTAACAATAAGCGATCCCCTTGTCATTATAGAAGTCATTGCTGTACAATATAAGCATCACTATATAATATTAAGATTAGTGCGCTTTCAAGATCAATTCAATAGTCTTTGATTCAATTGTTATGATTTTAGGAACACAAATGAGACAGAGTAGAGGCCGTACATGCGGGCGATTGGTTACTGATTCAATCGTACATGTCCCGAACCCACACTCTCGGTCTACTGGACCTACTTGTGGGGCACTAAGTTTGTGCACCAATGTTTGGGCGTCACCGTGAATAACATATATAGGACGTGGGCGATCCCTCAATTCGACAGCATCTCAACGCATTCCATGCGGATCCATGGCTCAACTCCAGTGACACTGAAGTGAGGCACGCCCCTAAGGGCGGGCGAAGCCCTAAAGAAGCAGCGACAGACACCTCTTTCAATTGGTGTGTTTAGTTGCACTGTTGACACATCCTCAGCGAGGCACAAGCGGAGTTTAGATGGAAAGTTAATGAGAACAGAGATGGGTGCTAAGTTGAAAGCGGGGAACAGCAGAACAGGTAGTCACTGGTCTACCGCCGGTCAGATGGTTGAAGACCACATCCAATTGTTCGGGCACTGTTGCTACTCGCTGGGAACAGACATCTACTCTTCCACTGGTCATTATCCGTCTAGGGTTATAAGGGATACCTTGAGTGCAAGCGAATCGAGGATAAATGGAGATCGATCTTAGAAGGATCCACAACTCCTCTGCATTGGATGGCCAGGAGAGAAAAAGAGAGAATGCATGAGGAAAGATGCTGATCCGTGATACTGATGCTTTGAGAGAGATGGAGGAGAAGTGGATGAATGATGATGAAGATCTGTTTCTAAGCACTTCTGTCCCCCCTTTATCATTGACTGGTTTTTGTATCTGTTTTCTAACATTTTTACAAGAGACATTTCTTGATGTAATTTGTTCTGTTAACTCTACTGGAACTATTGCTCTGCCTTTGCTTTTTTTGGGATTGTGATTGGTGAAACTAACAGGCTTATGAGCATATGTGAATAGATGATAGTGGTGACTCATTTTTGTGCATGCCTTGCTTCCTTGAGTTATTCCTTTAAATGATGCCAAAAGGGGAAACGGTTAGCAGTCTTCTGGAAGCTTAAGTATAGCTGTAATTGAGTCTTAGAATATTGTTTAGTTTATTAGCTTTCTTGCTTTTCAGAGAATAACCAAGTTAAGTTGGTTGGTTTACTTGAGTCGAAAAAATCAAAAATTGAAAAATTTGAAAAGTCAAAATATCTCATCATGGTTTAAACCATCTGTCTTCTCAGAATAACTCATTGTCTACAATCTATATGTTTTCTATGAGTTGATTATCTGGAATACTTTGTTGAGTTCCCTAGTGTTTGAGTGATGAAAATAGTTGGCAGAAATGTACATTGTTTTGCGAATACAGTTGGTCTGAACGCTGACGAAAACGTGTTCCTGTCACTTGAAAGAAAGTGCTGTATGTAACAGTTATAGATGTTCAAATGTTCACTTGTTTACAACAGGTTTTTCGCAACTCTTAAGCAAGAAGGTCCTTCGAGTTAATCGTTGTAAACATTCCAAGTTGAAAAGAAATCGTGGCAAGCTTGAAGATGTGTGAAGAAATAGAAGATTAGTTCTAGGATTTAGACTAAGTTTTATATTGTTAAATGCATGAGTATGGTTGAATTGCTTGTATTATTTAGAGGAAAATTATGTGACTTACTTTGTAGAGTGAAGAATAACTAAGACACGTTGGTTTAGTTGGCTCACACTACAGGTTGAAGAACAGTTTACTGTTCCTACAACTCTGATCACTTGTTCGAGCAAGTAAACTTTTTGATGACTTTCCTAAAAAGAATTTGGAACTCAAGGTGATCTGGTAAGAGTAATTCTACTGTGGAATATTTGTGTAATGATTTTGTTCGAGATAAGTTACTAGATATTATTTTATTGCATAAAAAGTATCTTGTAGAACGTTTCTAAATAATGTGTGGGATTTGGTAGCAACAATGTCTCGCATATTATAGGGTTCGACGTATAGGAATGTGCAAGGCTCTGCTATAATATCACAAGGTATAGGCACTCTTGATCATGTGATTCTCTCCGGGTTTAAGAGATTATTCTTGAGAGGAAGAAAAGCTCTTAGTTTTACATAAGAGCAAAGCTAGATCATACGAGTGCATATATTGAGCTTATTTACTCTTGTATGCTCTGCTAGTGTAGGTGAGTTTGAGAGAAAAGATTCTGTATTGGGTCATCAACAAGGGTGGTGATTCGGTAGCATTGAAGTAAGTTTGCGAGTGGTTGATGTAGTTCAAGACGGCGAAATAGCACAACCTTGGGTTTGAGTTGGGTGGGGTTTTTGTGTGGAGATTTCATACATTGAGAGAGTGAGGGTTACTATGATTCATTGTCGAAGTAGACAATAAAGAACTAGGTTAGGAGGAGGCCCAAGTGGGCGAACTCGTTAATCTTGTTGTCTTTCATTTTACTACCGATAATGTTTATCAACTGTTTAACGAATATCCGCTGGCGAGACCAGTAAACTGTCAATCTGACTAGAAAGTAGCAAATGAAAAATTTATTTGGTGTACTCAATTCACACCCCCCCCCTCGTTGAGTACCTTTGGGAAACTTCAATTTGTATCTGCATATTCACACTTTAATCCTCGGCTAATAGGAATTTCAGAGCATGTTGTTTAAAAAACTTTTTGTTGTTTATGACTAAGGAAGTTCAAATTCGGTAGTATAAATTGAAATTACATTGTCATAGTCTTCTATTTAGCAAAGTTTTAAAAGCGCAAAAATATACTATCACGTTGAGCTTTCGTCTGAAACTTTACGGAATACGAGTTTATTAGATACTCCTACAAAACTGGTATGATGTTCCAATGGAGTAGTATAATATACTCGTTTTTTGGTAGAATTAGGAATGATTTCATTAGTCCTATGATATCCATTCCTATTATTATATATAATCCAAATGATTCTATAACAAGAAGATCTCTAATTGTTATAAGACTTTTGTTTGAATTTTCCATATCTGCACTTGGTGTTCTTCCAAAGGTAATCTTTTGGTTTCTTACATAATAATGAGAACTTTGATATCCACTCATTATTTGTATTTTCCTTTCATTACCCTTTTCTATATACTCTTCTGGAATACAATATCTAGGAACACAACTTACATTTTCACCTATATCTAGCAGAGCTATAAAATTAGCGTCTTCATAGTCTTTACAACCCAAAGTACATTTTACCGTTAGGATTCTTGTTCCCATTAGGATTCGTCTCTATTTAAGATGTAGTCTTTAATCTCTAATCTATTTGGAAAAATGGTTACTTGATTTTCTGTAATCCTTTGGTTTCCTAGGATTAAGTTATGAGAATCGACTCGCTCAGGACAACATATAAATGTAACTTCTTGTTAGATGAACACGGTTACACGAAAGGAGGTTGATACAAGGTTGGGATATATTTGGGACCTACCATTTGTGAACTCCTATAGTCGTAGATGGTGAAATTTATTCAGTGATAAGTTTCAAGTTTCAATCGAAGGCAGCAAGAGAGCCGGAGATGACAAATTTTCAAAGAGTTAACGGCAAAATCACAAACTTAACGGCTAAAACACAATTATACCCACGGTTAAGATTCTTGAATAAACTTATACCTATAATTGGGATTTTTAAAAACATAAACCTACCAAAGGGATTTCATAAAAACTGATACCTACCAAAGGGAATTTCCCTAATTTACATTCTGTTAAAAGTAACACATCTACGAACATTGAACAAATTTAAATGCTTCTAATATATGGAATGAACTTTGCATTAATATTAAGTTCAAATTACAATATCATAATTTCAATGTGAGCAAGTGTACCCCTAATTTCATCAGTTGTGGTAATATTTTTGACAGTGATCATATCCAAATGCTCATAAAAACGACCGACGAGGTTGTTTTAAAAAGAGGCCATTTGAAGTAGTCTTCTACTTGGGAAATTACCAAGAGAATGGAAATAAATGCTTTTTCCCTCGAGCCCTCCCAAAACGCTAGACAACTGCACTGTGAGGAGACATTGAATGCATACCTGAGTTTTCTTAACCCCGCTTTCACCCACAATCTCCACCAGACCACCTATTGGGAAACCACCACCTAATTTCGAGTCCAAAGAAAGGCGCCATGTCATTAGTTTTTCTATGATAGGCATAAATAAAACCGGGGTGGGGGGACATATTATGTACTGAGTTGTTAGCCTTGTAGAATTCAACTACACAATATCATTTATAGGGACTAAGATGACATTAGGATCTTCAGGCATAGGACACTTTCCTGGAGTTTATTCTTCATATRAGTGTGTAAGTAGGAATGAACTGTGTAGTTTAAGAAGTTACATGTATAACTTATWTCCTTGCAGAGAATGCTTTATCGTGAATTGACGTTATCATATTCGCAATTTTTGTTTATCTATCAAAATGGAATTAGTCATTGTTGACTTCTTACATATATTAATGCGATAAATGCTGAAAATGGTTTCCTTGAAGGCACAAGGTTTTGCTGTTAATGAACTAATATCCTTCTTCTGATGAAATATATCCTGACAATGTCGCCTATATCATTTTTATTTTCCATATCTTTTACAGCATAGAAGGATCATTTACTACAAAACCACTGTCAAAAGCAATGAGTTGAAGTGACATTATGAGTGTTGAGCTGTCATGTAGTACTTGGAAATTAAAGTTAGTATACACTTACGCTTTGAACGACAATAAATGTGGTAACATAAATCTGACTTACAAGAGGAATTTACTGTAACTTGAAGTGTGATATTATTTGCATTATCCTGAGGTGATAGCCTCACTGTGAAATTTGTATTTGTATTTGTATTTGGAGATAATTGCAATATTCTTTTGATAACAGATGAAATGCCACACTTTGGGAGATATTGCTCTATAGCTTGATACGTATACTATATCAATTTGCTATATATTAGGCTTCCATGCACACTTTACAATATATTTGTATGATACTTTGAGTGTTTTCAAATGGAATAATATATCTTAGCGCTACTTAAGTACGACTTTTTAAAGCTGAAATAGCCACATCTTAGTCGAAAGGTCAAAGCTATCCATGTTACGTCTGGTGTATCAAATTATATAACTTAGCCGCTTAGGTATAATTTTACAACATACAGATGAAATGTTACATCTCGGGTGATATTCGATTCTTTTACGTATAGCCATATCATTGTCATATATGTATCATTTCATACACTGATAGTCTCTAGCCACATGGAAATAATAATTTTTGTCATTTGCTCCCAAAACGAGTCTCTATACACTGTCACACAAAATCGTTGCAAGGGTCTTAATTATATATTCATGTCTCGAAAGGGTCACAAAGCTATGTACATATTTCTAGTAGCGGAGTCATAATAATGATTCCCGTCTTGTTCGTTGACATTTGCAACTCTTCTTGTTATCAGATAACTAATCAAGTTCCTGCCATCTTTTTCTCGCCTGGAACTTCACATAACTCGTTATTCCACAACTACACCTCTCTCATCTCATCTATTAGTGAAATAAAAGTCATTGAGGATAGTTAAACAAGACAACTTCTGTTAACTGTTAATATGGCACTGCCACAGTTTTTTTGGGACAAACTGACTTAATCAAGCCACACTTACACCTTCAAACTTCAAATGTACAATTCTCTTTATGGTACCATGGGTGGATACAACTAAAAACAGCGATGAAACTGCTGCTCAAGATATACAATAGCATCATAGTTTAGGGACAAACTTGCCGGTGAACGACAATGGAAATAAAATCATAGATGTTTAAGATCGAATACACAGAGGAGTGTAGATCCTAACCATTGAATTCATACGACCGAATCTACTAGCCTACTGGTGGAGCTACGAACCATCAGCAAGTAGTCACAAACGACAAGTCGTCACAAAAGTCACCATTCATCATATATAATAAAATCACTTGTGAAATGGCCCAAATAGATTAAACTATAACAAATTGCTAGTACATGAAACCATAAAAGTTAGGAAACCATTACATGAAATTAGGACTATCGACTACTACAACTTCAAAATAGTTACAGGATGGACATTCAGTGAGAATAGGTTAGCCTTATGCAAAAATTTTAAAATAATGGTACGGTTGTGGGGACTACTTGTCATCCTAGAACGCCATATCAACGTCTCTTTTTAGGCTAACCATTTACAGTGCAGGCTCCCAAGATTCGTTGATGCGCTAATAGATTGTTCCAAGGCAACGTGTAGAAGTGCAAAAACGAGTCGACCTGACATAAATACTACTAGACAATTGAAGAATCACACCAAATACAATATAGTTTACTGACCAACTATGTACATAAGCTTTTCATGCCTCTTTAATCCAAAGCCAGTTAAAGAGTCATAACCCAAATTCCTTTGTGGTCTCTTAACTAAAAGTGCACACCACAGTGCTTTTTTTCAAGAATAGGTATGAACACTTGCAGTCTGCCATTTAGATAACTAACAAAGCTGAAGTGAAATACACAATCATGAATACATATTTTACCGTACCGATGCAAAATGCATGGGATCTATGCAATGCATCCCTTGCAATGCCTTCTTGCACCTGTAGGGCAGGTAACTTCAATATGCTGCTAGAAACCCTAATCTGCAGTCAATGAGTTGATGAGATATTCAGCAAAATTCTAAGACACCTAACCATGGGTCATTTTGTCTGATTGCGGATAATCCAGATCATGACCAAGACTATTACCCTAATAGAGGCTTCGGCAATACCACACCACTACCTTTTTCCTAACATCTCCTTCCAAGTATGGGGTGTACTAGAGCCCAGTCATACAACTCGAACTACTTGAATGTTACATTGTAGGTCAAAATAACAGTGTCGTCCTAAAAAACAAGGTTTCACATCAATCTTCATAAAAGATTCTACCCAACCAAATTCAAGGGACTATTTCCTTGACTAATCCTAGTTACACCAAGCTTGATACACAATGACCCATCACATCTGCTAACAGCCCTTAACCTCTACCTATCCAATTCTGAAGACACGACAATTTCCTCACGCACTTAACAAAAATCTGCTATAAATAACAACGCTACCTCACATGCTCAACACATTACTGACCGATCTAGTATTCAACGTAACCACATTATTTAAATGTCACCCATACTATGTGACCCAATAGCAAGTAAGAACCTTACACTCCTGCTCATCCAACTGCCACGTCACTCTAGTGCTCCAACGACCCTGTAACAATTGCGACAATGCACACAGCTCTCCACCAATCCTATAACTCACCTGATCACTAATGTATATCCGTGCATGAATTTAAATACGACGAGCACGCTTAAAAAATATCAGATCACACGCACAGTACAACAAATAACTGTCAGATACACCAATCTAGAACTTAAAACGAATACATACACTACACCGCAGGTATCCTCATTCGTGCACAACTTTCTCCGATTGGCTCAGCCCTTCTATCGAACGCCTCAAGACGGCCATTCACGTATCCCTTACACATTCCCCCCGTTCCTGCCTTTGTTTTCTGCGACTGCCTTGCAACTAGAAAATGAAAACGATTTTATAATCATAATAAGGAAGGAGGATTTGCTACACCCTTCCTCCGGCTCTCTTGCTTCCATGAAACGGTTGACCTGCCTATGTCAACAGGGAGTTCACGTTCAAGCACCGCATGCTCCATTATGCTAAATCAATGGATCCGCTGGACATTTGCTTATACATCCCAGTCAGCTGCCGCTGCACGATCTCCTTGCTTCGTAGATCCCGATCCGGTCACACGCTCTACCCCTATCTAACACAATCATACGTGTCCTTTTTTAGGACTGAATCAGAGGCACTGCCCACGCACTAGTTGACACCATATTGACCCAACACCAGACAACCGGATATCCAAACATGGGAGTCATTTTCACACGTTAAATCTTCTCTACTCAGTGCGCCTCGAATGTTCATCTTGGTCAAGTAGAAGGAGCTTTCTTAGCGTGTGATTCTCAAGTTCATACTTCTCAAAACAGACACGGCCTCAGCAGAGCGGTTGTGCCAATTTTTGCTTTAACAGTAGTGGGTGACCATTTGGCACTGCACTCCACTCATCAACATCCTTAAACACCTCTAATCAGAATTTGCTACATCATTCCACCAATCGCGAGACCATTCTGCGCGTTTTACACTCTACCACTCTTCACTTTCTCTCTTGTGCTTACACGTTACTCATACCTTTCTTTGAGATGCCCTCATCCTTCACATTTTGCACCATGTATGTTGAAGTTGAAATACATATCAGAACATTCCATCGACAAAGCAGTTCATCGCGTGCTCTCCCCCTTTCGATTTCAGATTGCTTTGCAGAGGCACCTCGTGTATGATAATTGTCAACAAGACACGACCTACCATGAACTTCTGCAACTACACCTTTCCTATCACACTGATCAAGAATCAAATTCAACATCATCCTCTCTCAGTCTAACTCACATCAATATCACACTCTTTCCTTCACACGAATCGTCTTACGAGCCTCTCCACACTATGCACACTCCTCCACATCCTCTCGTCGAACACAAAATTGATAATTAATACATACAAAAACTTAAAAAGTTAATGTCTAAAATAATATAATGGGGTAGTAGCTACTTAACCCTATCTTGCCAAAATCTCCACTTCTAGACACACGATCTTGAGCGATCACTTTCTTGTTTCCTTCGTTGTTCCAAGCCCTGATTCTCAGCCGAACGTCCCATCGATTTGGAGGACGATCCAGCAAATCCAAATACCAAATCTAACAACAGAAAGAAAGAGGTTAAAAGCCAAAGATAAATTGGGAGAATTAAAGAGCATCACAAAAAGAATGTGCAAACCAGAACTTAACGAAATACAAGCATTATAGGAATTAATGTAATTAATTATTGGGTACACTCACTGRTGAAAAGAAGGTGCAACCACTGCAATGCATAGCTTATCCATCTCTATAGAACCCCTGGCCAAAATTTCGACAGCTATRGAACAACTTCTTAAAAAGAAAGCTACACTAGTCATAAGTCGTAGCCCTTTTTGCCACAGTCACGGCTGGCAGCAAATCAGTTGTAAGCCTCGCACTAGTGGTTGGATAAAGGAAATCACATAGCATTACTGCCAGAAATGCCTCCTTGAATGGAACCTTCATATTTGGCCCTAAATTCTTCGTCTCCAATAACTTCAGCATCCGCTCTCTATGGATATACTTTGTCCTCCTTTCACGAGACACGTCACCATACTTACTACAGTAGTCTTCAACAAGAAGCCTCATCGCCTCATCCTCAAGAAGAGAGGAAGGTACAACGTTTGGACCACCTAGTAAGACAAGAACCCACCTAATTTGATTCTTGCTAATATGAAACTTCTTATCCCCAAAAACAAACATCTTCCGCTCTAGATCCACCATTGTCATCAGCCATTAACAAAACTAGGCAGGAAGTCCTTTGCCGCAAAACCAAAACAGACTACAGAGTCCCATATCTGCCACCCATCCCCTCTTCACAAAATTAAAATTCGCTTGAATTTTCCCTAACGAATCAACCCTACAGTTGACTTGTGGCTGAGTACCCCTATCTCRAAGCGCTTACCAATTACCAACCTACTATTCTTCACCTTACTACCCTCCGTTTCGACTAAACCTTGGTGACATAGATAATCAGATTCATTAACACATAACAAAACAACTGTAAACAAATCCTAATAAAAAATAGAGACCCTTAGTCTAACAACTTCCGAAATTATTTCGATAGGAACACGTCGGTCGTTTGAATGACCCTGAGAAATTTATAATTCATTCAATTGACTGATACATTAATTGAGAATTACCTCAGCTACATTACTGTTGTGATAAGTCCCTGCTATACCGGGAACATCATCAGTATCATCAGTCATTACCAATTTAGACAGCTTTGCCTGCACCGGATAAACATTATGTTGAAGAAAGTTTGCAAGAAGTTATGGTCTATTATAAAACAAAGGTGAAAGCATTTACCCCCCAATTAAGCTTTGTACAATTAATCTTGGTGCAGACTTGCTTCAAGGATTATAAAAGTTTCGATCTTGTCAATGTGGCAAAATCAACAGTATAACGAGTTGAATTATATTTAAAGGGTCCATGTTCCGCATTTGACTTAATGGATTAATACGAATTGCCAAAAAACATGGCAAACAACTTGGATCGCTAAAGGGTATTCAGTTTCAGGATTTTGCTCTACTATGAAAGTGTTCCACAGACTAATTTAGGTATGCAAAATGATTCCATCTACAAGAAATTATCCCTGACCCGAATAAACAATCATAACAATCCAAACCTAGGGCACAAAATACAACTACAGAATAAAAGATAAATACCAACAACAAAGGCAGAGGAAATGCCTTCCTATATTGGTGGTCATTTTACATTCATTTTAAAAAACTAGACACCCGATTTAGTACAAGATAATTAGGAGCCTACAAAATCAATGTACGCAATTCATTCAACCAGAATATGGGGGAAAACAATGGACAAAAGCCGCAAACCCC
>SNQN01011820.1:0-14440 GCA_008642245.1 Bassia scoparia | reverse complement strand
GGGAAGCCTCCACCCCTCTCTCAACCCAGAAGCTAGGGAAATATTGTAGCCAGGACACGTCATCCCCAACTTACTTGCTACAATATATTCTTTTATTTTCTATTTTTATATTTAGTGATGTTATTAATTTTTTATATATTTCCGTTTTTATTTCATTATTTTTATATCTAGTTATTTAATTTATTGTTTTTCAATTTTTTGGATATGATATATTCTTTTTATTTACTCTTCTTATATTTATTTATTTTATTTTTAAATTTTTTAATAGCATCCTTGGGGGCAGAAAGATCTTCACAAAAATTATTCGACCAAATTTTGGTGTTGGCTTTATACTTTGTATATAACTTAGATATGTTACTCTATATTCTTGTACATATGACTTTGTGATTGTTTAAATAAGATCGAAATTTGTTTGAATCACATTAAATTGAGATTAATTATGAACGACCGGATTTTAGGCTCCATATTAATTTGATTAATTCGAAGTAGTCACAATTATTAGGTTAGGTAGCGATACATGTATAATAGAAACTCAATTTCGTAATAGTTTTATGGTTAAAGCYATTTCAAGGATCGAAAATATTGCTATGTTTTGTGTATCCAATGAATCTGACCGAATGGAATTACAATTAGACCGAGTAGAGGAAACTACATGCGCGCAGATTTGGATCAAAGATTTAGTTCGCACCATATCCCCGAACCCACAAGCTGGATATTGGACCTAACAATGGAATCATTAGTTTGGAACTAATGTATCGGACGTCCATGATAAACCTGTATAGGCACAATGGCGATCCCCTTAGTTGACAACACTCCCCCAACGCTTTACGTGCGGGTTCTATGGCTCAAACCCATAAACACAATCGACGTAGGACAGCCCGTGAAGGCCCACACATACACTTGTCAATCAAAATTCTATTTTATAAAGACCTTCAAACAAGCTTTCAATAGATCAATAGAATCAAAACACTAAAAAAAATCGAATATCACTCAAGAACACATTTAACATCATCAAACTTATTAAGTTTCTTCATCAAGGCATCTTTTTGATCCAACTCTACTAAGGTTTACAAAAACTAATGATTTTAATCCATAACACATCAAAAACACCTTTTCAATCCAATCAACACCTTGAAAACATCCATAAACAAGTTCACAAGGTAAATAGCGAAATAACATCCCAAACAAACCAAAAAGTATAATGTGGACTATGAAGCACCCAACGCACCTCGTACTGTAAAGTCACGGTAAACAAAGGTCTTGAAAATAAAACATGGGTAGGGATCTTAATAACTTTCAAATGAGTTTATGTTTAAATTAATCAAATCATGACCAGGTCAATGAACAAAAACCTAAAAGTAGSAAAAAAAAAGCATTCTAGGGACACAGAAGCATTCTAGGGACTTTCAATATTATTCTATTTAATTTGTGAAATAAAAAACTTTGTTTCATATATAGGAACTTAAAATCAATGAATGTAAAAATGGCATTTGAAAAACCAAAATATCTACGACATTCATTATTATTCAATTCTAGCACAACTAAACCTAATTTCATGTTTTAGTGGTATTGTTTTCAATAATCAAACTATGCAATAATCAGTGATCACACCTATTTCTCATCTCACATAAGTCATTTATATAAACAATTTGATGTCGCCCTGATAATGATTTATGAAGAAATCCCCAAGTTCTGATTCATCCGGACCCGATTACAAATGTAATCCATGGTCTACACATGTACGAATATGAAGCAAATAAAAAGGATTCTAACCTTAAATCTAAATGTATGCTATACATTGTTGCCTTTGCAAGTTGTAAATTCTTTCTATGATGATGCAATGATGTTCTCAATTGTTACATTGATTTCGTTGATTGAGGTTTGGAGTTACTTGAGTGTTTTGGCTTCTGCTTTAGGGTCTGGTCACAATTCGATTTTACTCCCTAAGATAGACTTTTAGCTAAATATACCAAGTTGTCGTAACTGCCTTAGCCCATTGCAAGCTTATAAAGACCTTTCTATCTGCTTTTTATATTTCTTCTATTTGTATCTTGCCAATAAAGATATGTGTTGGCATTTCGAGTCGATTTTTGTAAGTGATGCTATATACATGTTTATATCTTATTTTTTAAGAAATTGAATATATATCCCACCTTTGTGTCTGTGATCATAATCCAAGGGAGCTAAATTTTTAAATATCATTTTCATACTTATCCGCTCAAATTGGTCAGATCGATTTTGCTATGTTGTAACCTTTTATAGGTCACCCCTCCCCCCCCCCCTTTACGTGTCTTATTGTGATTGGTTGACCTTTTTAAAAAATATCTATATTATAAAACAACAGGCATAGAAAAATAAATGTAAATAATAATAAATAAAAACAGCAGCTTGAGCCTACTCCACTCCCTCTTCTTGGTCATCTCACGCACTCCACCACGTCTTCCTGTCGGAAAACTGTAACCCGACGTACATCACACGCCCACCGATACTACTCTCGCCAACGCCACCTCGACACAGCTTGTAGCATGAGGCCTCTATCATTCCAACTCCTCAATCTCATCGCATGCATCTATCAACCCAACTCCTCAATCTCATACCTCCATGCCTCTATCAACCCAAATCCTCGTCACGCCAATCGCCATTTGTTGTCGCTCTCAACTCTCCCTCCTCCCCTCGCTAAGATTAATAGTAAATTGTGTGATGAGTGTTTGGGTTTTGTGAGGTGTGTTGTGAGTGCTGGTGGTGGTTTCGTTGCCAACCTTGGGAGTGTTCGTGTTGGTTCGTCAGAGAGTGTAGTGTGTTGGCAATGTAAGTGCGTTGTGGATGTGGTGGGTGGGTTTGACTCGTTTGTGTGTGAAGTGTGGTTCTGGATGGTGGTGATAGTAAGATAGTCAACTTCATGGTGTGATTGCGCGCAGGATTGATGTAATTGTTTGTTGTTATGGTTTATCCTCATTCTCTTGTCTTTTGTAGTTAGTTGATTTTGGCCTCCGAAGCCTTGTTGTTAGCTATATTGTGTATTTATGTTTTGATTAGTTTCGGTCTTTTCATAACTTTTAGGTCGATTGGAATGATTAGAGACACTCGCGCTTCACAGGAATTGCACGAGGCGTGATCGAGCGAAATAGGCTAGACGAAGAACCAGCTCAACATATCGGTTTGCACCTCAAACTGATCGCGTTCAGAAGTTCAACCGATCTTCACTTCAAACCGATCGGTTGGGATCCGGTTAGGCCTGCGTTTCTGATTGCTTTTGCTTTATGAGGATGCATTTTTGTAATTTAGTAGCTCTTTTTAATTTAGAAAATAACAAGTATTTCAGAGGGACTCTAATTTGTAAATTCATTTTATTCATTATCAAGTATTGTCAACTTAATTACGTATTGTTGTGGAACCCTACTTTTGCTTTCTTGTGGAGATTCAATAAAATTTATTCATTCATCACTTTCAATTGTCCTTTGGTAATTATGTCATCCTTTATCATTCTACTATCCTTTTTTAATTTATTTTGCTTTGATTATGTTTTCCCCAATCGCAATTAGCTTGTTTAATTTGAATTGAGTGAGTGTTAATTTAGGGTGATGGTATCTATACAATATGTTGACAATGTATTTGCTTGTTTCGATTCATGACTTGGCTTTTAAATCAATTTAGCCTATTTAGATTGTTCTTCATGTTATCAATTTTGTGCCCATCTTCATTGCTTAATTGGATTTAGTCACAAGTCTCTGTTAGCGATTGCGACCCTTAAAAAGATCAACATCAATAGGTAGAACGAGACTATCTGTTCGAAGATACGGTTAGGAGTATTCTATGGTTCAAATGATTCAAGAGAGCTTTGACCCTAATTTTGATTATGCCTTGTTATGAATTGTTGATCCAATTTACTGTATACTCGTATAGTGAACCATAGCTCTAGATTTGTTATAATATTTTATATCTTTTTCTCTTTCCACTTAGTCTATAGTAATATCACAATCAAGTTATTTTTGTGTTAGTGCTTTGATTAGTATCAGTATTGCTTCCGTTTGGATATGATCCTTTACCGCTAGCTGACAGGTTAATTTTAATAGTTTTTTGATAGGCGTGCGGACAACGCCTGTCAAATTTTTGGCGTCGTTGCCCGGGAACTGCTTTATTTATTGTTAATTGTTTGAGTCTGAACATTCGTTTTTTAATTTCTTGAAGCGATTCATTGAGCTTCAGCAGCCTCCGATCGCTGCAGTTTGCTTTTGTTCATCGCAGTCTTCGCCAATTGGAGTTTGATTCCTTACGACCAGAAGGTGGAGCGCACGTTCATAGACGAAGAACTCCAAGGCGATTGGCTTTCTTTGATTCTCTCCATCTCTCTCAGTTTTTCATCCTGTATCGAAACTGTTTAGAGAAGGGAATCACATTCAGTGAGGCAACGAGGTAGTCCACTCTGATTCTGAAGAAATGGTCAAGAACTCTTTAGACTACTCTCAGCCTTGGTCGATGAAATTCCGACGGTTCGAACATGCCGACTCTCGAGGCGCTAACATTAAATCAGCTTGCGCTGTTAACTAGTTGAGCGCAATCAATTTGGAGGAAAGTGAACTAAAGATCCGAATCGTATATTTATAATTTCTCCAATATTGTGGCAAATATTTCAGATGCTGGGTGAGCCTGATCGACTCTGTTTGTTTCCCTTTCTCATTGCGTGCAGGCTCGATTATGTTGCTAGTCTTGATGCGGCCTTTATGCATCATGATACACTTCTCTCTGCTTCTTTACAACTTATTATCTCTAGAAGACATACACCATGAGGAGTCAAATCACCACTTCAACAGGGTTTGAGAACAGCATGAGGCATGAGCGTACAAAGAATTACATGTGTCTGCCCTCATCACGTCTAGAGAATGGCTCGTCGTCAGAACTTCTACTACGGTTTCAACACTGATTCGTATTATTCATCGATTCAGCAGCAAATGGGAGGTTCATGAGTCAGACTACATGCTGGATGGAAACTGATGGGAGTATGGCCATCATAATGCTCATATGCATCCTTGAGATATGACGGTGAGTGTACTTTTGATAACTGTGGGATTGGACATCTAGCTGTGGTGTCAATCTCTTTGAGCAGTGCGCATTTCAGAATCGTCCCAACAATTCCTACTCAAACATCATATGAAGGCATGAGAATCAGCCGTAATTTCCTACAAGGTAACAATGTGTTGTCCTAACCAATTCACGAACAGCACGCAGCAGCGCCCCCGCGCACACCATATCAAGCTCATATCAGCCCCCAAATCAGAGCTGACAGTATCTCAGTAGTAAACAGCAGCAGCAGCCACCCCGCGCCACGCTGATCTAGTCCATTTGAGCTGAAGAGCCTATGCTTCAAATGCAAAGGAGCAGATGCAAGTCCACGAGATTATTCCCCTTATCATGTCATAGTAGTGGATACTCAAATGGCGCGTTGCTGCCATCTAATGCATAGAGGCGCAGGTGCCTTCCTTCGCACACAACAGTCGAAGATTGTCAAGCGATCACCCTTGCAGTGGCACTAGCTACTAGTTCCACCCATGCCTCAGTTGATAGGCCCGACAGTGCATACAAAGGAAAGCTATTGTATATGCTGAGAAAATCAGGAGATGGCTAAGAGCAAGGAATTGATGTAGATGCTAAAAGAGAGAACAGTGAAAAGCACCTCCTACTTGTGGTGCCCCCTATTCAACTTCCCTTTCTGCTAGAGTAGCCAAGAAGAAGCGGACCAGCAGTTTAGGCAAGTTCACGACGTGGTAAGGGAAATGAGGAAATAATCCTTTCACTGAGTTATAACTCAAGTTCCTTCATATGCTGAATTTTTAACGAATTGTTGTCTAAAAAGAGGGAGTTTAATGCATGGAGACTAATTGCTTTTGAATATGCGTTGCATAATATAGAAAGTCCCATTAAAGTTAAAGATCTAGGAAAGCTTTTCTATCCATGTGATCATATGGTCTTTGCATATCGTAAGTCATCTGTGTATTAGGTGCCAGTGTTAGTATTATGCCCTTCATTTGCATACACATTAACATGGGAGATCTAAGTAGTGTATTAGCTGCAATGGCCTGTCGTTCTGTGAAATCTTCCATGGTTATTTTGAGCTTCCTTTCTGTGTATGTTTTTATTCCTTGGTTTTGTCGCATTCGACATGGGATGAGGCTGCCCATATTCCTATCATTCTTAGCGACCCTTTCCTTCATACGGCAGGGCGATCATAGATGTTGAAGAATGGAAGCTTACTGTTGATGTTTGGGCAGACAAGGTTTCAATCTCTCTAGTGCACTTAAGATCCATTAAGAAGCTTCGTGTGTAGTCATCGATATATTCTAATCTTTGTTGTAAGGATAGCGTCCTCATTTCTCCTTATAGAATTTCTGGAGGAATTTTGGTGTTGAGTCTCTTGTAAGTTGAAGGAACCCCATAGTTGATGCGCTAGTCACTGCGACTAGATGGCAAGCAGAGAAGCCGAAACCAAGCTGATGCCACGTCCTTAGTGGCACGTTTTGAGGTAACCTAAAGCTTGAACTGAAGCCCCCTCGAATCTGAGTATTGTTCTTGATGAGAATGAGATGTACCCGATTGTCAATGCTTGCACTAATGATGAGCAACACAAAAAGCTGTTAAATGTCTTGCGTTTTATAGAAGCTCTTTGGTACAACATTGATGTCATAAGAGTATCGCCAAATTTTTGTATGTACAGATTTCATCTGAAAGAGGACATCGCCCGCATACAAGGGCCAACGATTGAATCCGATTGCAAAAAGGAGTGGAAGAAGAGCGTAAATGAACTCTTGATTAGAGTAGTTATTTACCCATTTCTGTATTCAAGTGGTGAGTCACCTTCAAGTTGTGCCTAAGAAGGGTGGGCCACAATTTTTGAAAATGATAAAAATGAATGATCCCACCTAGAATTGTACAGGATTGATGCACGGTAGTGACTTCAAACGCCTTAATTTGGCTACTAAAAGGTACTTTCCCCATTTCCTTTCTTAGTAGATGTGGAGCGTTTACTTGCACATAGTTCTTGTTGCTATTTGATGTATTCGGATTTATGCAATTTCCGATTCACCCTGGAAATCAGGAAAAGCTTACCTTCACTGTACCCTATGTACATTTTTGCATATCGTGAATGCCTTTGATTATGTCGCTCCAGCCACTTTCAAATATGTATGATGAGTATTCTTTTCTGGTTTTGAGAGCTATCATGGAATTTTCTTTATGATGATTTCAGCTGTGTATGGTTCTAATTAATGATGCATGTGAAATAATTGTCTGAGTTCTTAAAAATGCAGAGGTAATCTTGTGACCTGATTGGTAACAGTGCCATTTTATGGTCACTAAAGGTGTTGTTCTGGTTCATCTTGTAACTTCTAGGGGCTACAAGTGGGATAAAGCAAAGTGCAAGTGTGACCAACTCCCCCTCCTGTGAATGTTAAGGTGGTCGAGTTTCATTGGTCATGCGGATTTTCGCTACTATCAAGGATTCTCCAAGATCGAAGCCAGCTTACACAATTGCTTTTGAAGATGCCCCTTTTTTTTGATGAGTGTCTTGGCTTTGACAAGATAAAACAGCGTTGATTTCAGCCCCACTTGTTGCACTCCTGATGGTCTTCCTTTTAAATTAGTGCGATCGAGTGACTATGCTTATATGGCGCTGTTTATGGCCAGGTTAAGGAGAAGATCATTGATGCTATCTAGTTATGCTCGCAACGCTTTGATGGAGCTTCAGTTCAACTATGCACCACTAAGAAGGAGTTAATTGCTGTCGTGTATGGCTCTATATAGTTTCGGACCTCCTAGTAGTCTCGAAGTCATGATTTACTGATCCCGTAGCCCTGAGTCTCCTTCACACATGAAGCAAGCCTAGAGCTTCATTCGCTGATTCATCTTGCCCCTCTCCGATTTGATCTGGAGATTCGTGCAAGAAATGAGTGAAATTGTGGGACCGATCCCTTTCAGGTTCGGTTTGATGATAAGATCGATCTTTCTTGCGACTCTCTCCCAGACGATCATTGTGTTTGTTGTTGTC
Source organism: Bassia scoparia (assembly GCA_008642245.1). Lineage (NCBI taxonomy): Eukaryota > Viridiplantae > Streptophyta > Magnoliopsida > Caryophyllales > Amaranthaceae > Bassia > Bassia scoparia. The sequence goes on along the minus strand of SNQN01011820.1, from coordinate 6,402 downwards.
CTCTCCTTGGTTCATCGATTATGCATTATTTGGTGGCCCTGTACTGCCTGAGTGATTTGTCCTATCAACGGAAGAGAAGTTCTTGCACGATGCAAGCATATTTTGATGATCCTTACTGTGTTTAGCAATAGTGCGAGTATAGAATGTGTAGCTTGAATATGGTAGATGGCACTAGATCGTTGTAATTCAAATCTCCTAATGGTGGTCATGCTAGACCATCAATGGTGTTCAAGCGTCTTACAATCTGGTTTCTATTGGCCCTTCTTTCAAGATGTTAGATCGTTTCTAGTCTGTATCTTCAGCGGAGCAATATTTCTATCGCCATTGAGATGCCCCAAATGCATAATGATGTGGATCTTCGATGGTATGGGCATTGATTATATGGGACCAGTGTTCCTCATCTTATGGAAATTTGTTTCTCCTTATGGTGTTGATACGTGGTTAGTGGTTGAACCAATAGCTTCGCTACTAATGATTACAGGGTGGTCTTGAAGCTGTTTAGAGCATTTTCCGCGCTTGGGTTCCGGATTATGAAGTGATGTGGTTCTCATTTCCATGAGAGCGCCTTATACATTTTGTGAAGTATGGAGTACAAACCGTACTGGACTTGCCTACCATCCTCAAGCTAGTTGGGAAGTTAACTTCTAACAAGGAGATCAAGTCCATTTTGAGAAGACTGTGGCAATGACTAGAAGGATTGGATACAAATGCTTGCTGATGCCATCTGGGCGTACCAGACTTGCATTTAAAAACGTAGTGTGACGTCCCCTTATCGTTGGTTTATATTAGAAGACTGTTCACTTTGCCTGTGAGTTGGAATATAAAGCTTTGTGGCGTATCAGAAGCTTATATGGATCTAAATTGGCGGGTGAAAGCGTTTGTTGAATTCATAACTTGAGATTCCACTTTGAGGTATAGAAGTTCTAAGCTCTATAAAAAGGACCAAGCGAGGCCCATAAGAAGATCTTGGATCGAGAGTTCAACTAGGACAAGGTCTTGTTGTTCAATTCGAGGCTTAAACTCTTTTTCTTGAAAAGTTCGAAGTCTAGATGGATCGGCCCCTTCACGTCACCATGGTAAGTGTTGAGTCCCTTAGTTTTGAGTGATGACAAACTTGATACAGAAAAGACACTTAATTGTGAATATAGTTGGTTTGAACCAGCTGATACAGATACCTGTTTCCCCACCAAGTTATCACTTATTCGTGTATATGTTGAAACTAACTTGTTTTACTTACAGGAACAACTCATAAACACAAAATTCAATACTGGTGCAGACTCAATGCGTTGTTTCCTTACTGTTATACTGAAAAACATCCATACCTTATTATGCATCTTAACCATGTACATGTGCATAATTAGGTTGATTTCAAAGACTAGAGTGTTGAGCCTTTGAAGACATTTGAGAAGGGGTTGTGCTCATAATGAAGTATTTCAAAGAAGACAGGTCTTGAAGATTACATGAAAAAGAAAGAAAAACTTCGTCAAATGCTAATTAGGAATTCATTAATGTGCTTGTAGTATGCTTATTGGCTTTCGTTTAAATGCTTATATGCTTTTTGAGTTATGGTATATTCTGGTACAATGATTAGAACAGAATTCTACCTACTCATTTAGGGACAGGCTTGGGAACAGCTGGTCCTGTAGACTGGCGCGCCCTCGCGTATAGCGAGCGCGCGCTTGATACTACATCGATGCTGTGCGTGGGCTTGACACGGACTCCGCCCGTGTGCGTTGGAGTAGTGTTGTCGAATGAGGAGTCGCACCTGCTAAGAAAGGGATTTTCACGACGCCCGAAACGTTGGTGCCATCATGGCCCCACGTCAATCAAGTAACCAGTTGGTTCGGGAATGGTACGAATCGATCTGTTAACCCCAATCCCCGCATGTAGGGCCTCTATTCGGTCTCATTGCAATCATTCATATATTATTTAATGCACACTACTTACCCTTTTTAGACCTTAAAAGCGAACTCACCCTAAATTTACTATGAAGTGTTTACATATGCACAGAGACTACTAACCTAAAATTTTGACCCTTTGTATTAATCTGTTAACGGTGCCTAAACAGTTGATCCTAGTAATCTGATTAAAGTGATTCATCATACTTCCGGTCCTTTGTTTAGCAAATATATTACAAAGTTATACAACAATGCAATATGCAATAATATGAAGTGCTAAACTTCAAAGTATATGCAAATTCATCTTACCCTATCTGCAAAGAAAACAAATGTTGTTGTAAACACAATTGAAACGATCCTTTGCCTTGATCGCTCATGAAGCAAGAAACATTGTGTTAGTCCTTGATAAAAGCAAGCGCATGGTCTTTCGCCTTGAATTGCTATACAGATAAGATGTTAGTCTTGGACAATGAATATATAATGGAAACGACATGAAAAGAATGAAACCAACACCATGAACATTGAAAAACGTTATTTGAACACCCTACTATTTACAATGAACGATTAAAAAGTGAGTTTCTAATTGTTTTTTTTTAATTGCATTAAAAAGCTCATAACAATGGTTAGTCATAATTAAAAGAAAGTGAGAGAGAATTATGTGGTAATCTCGCATTCAACCTTGTTATCGCTTTTGATTCGAAAGGAATCGTTGCTTGAATTAAACGAATGGTTGATGGTTTAGAGTGTTTAGAGACATAGGAGTTTTGTCGTATAGAGTGTCCCGAAGTGAAGTGTTCGGACTGAGCAAGCAAGCAAGTATTATATAGGCAGATGCAAAACGAGCAAGGAAACCCGCGTATATACCTGAGATGAGCGTCTCGCAGAGTGAGGGAGCGTATATACGCCTCAACCCTCAGCGCTATTACGCCCTTCACTTCCATAAGGTTTGAACTTCGTTATGGCAATGAATGAGCTATATACCAGTAATATGGGCGTATATAGCTCTGATGGGCGTTATACGCTCATTATCTGCGTATTACGCTCAAGATTTTTGTATATATTTCCAACAACCTCGAAATATTTTGATTCCTCCATTTATTCGTGTTTCCCTTGATTCAGACGCACCTAGGCCCTGCTCTCCATAGCACGGAGTTGAATTTCTAGAGTCCAACGTATTCCGGAGTATTTTTTCTAATTATCATGTATTTTCTGCTTTCTGCGTATTTAAACATTGCAAATTATAGAAATCATGAAAAATCAGAAAATAATTTACAATATTGGCGGATTCAGAAAAATGTCGACATGCTCGAATCAAAAAGCATGAGATCGCCAGGTAATCGTTTGACTAACACCTTTGAAACCTTGAGAAAACTGAAGAAATATTTTTGCCTTCGCCTTGGACCTTTGCCTCATAGTTCGAGTACACCTCACGTATTTTCCACTTTGTGAATCAAAGCATCTTTTCTATTCGAACAACGCGAGACGCGGTATGTTTCATCAGATTTACTCATATTGGGAGACACATGTTAGTGTCTTACAGAAGCCACTTGCTGAGTCTGAAGAGAACATAGTCTCGTAAGACGAAGTCAAAGTCATTCGATTTGGACGCGAGCACTCAACGTTCTGAGACCCTGGATTACCCTTTTTCGCGGTACCTGCAAACAAATGTATAGTCCTGTTACCGGCCCATTGCGTGTTTTGCCTTGGAAGCGCTTGGTCCTCGGGTGGTTTTCTCCCTACGGCTGACCTTAGCTTTTCGGAAAAACGATGATGCGACTCTTCGGACGCGCTCGTTCCTCAGGTTGTTTCCCTACGGCTGCCTTGGCCTTTTCGGGAAAAGAGTGATGGAGATGCCTTCCCTACGGACGGAGGCAACTCAAGACTTCTGCGACCCTGGTTACCCTTTTCGCCGTACCGCAAACAATGTTAGTTTTACCCTGTTTACCGCGACCCATGCGGTGCCTTGGAAGCGCCTGGATCCTCGGGTGTTTCTTCCCTACGGCTTGACCTTGGCTTTTCGGGAGAAACGATGTGCGACTCTGTCGGAAATGGTGATCATTCAGAATCTTCCTACGGCTGGACTTGCTTTTTCGGAAGAAAGAATGAGACTACTCTTCGGAAGGCCTCGTTCCTAGTGCTTTCCACTCGGTGCTTGGCTTTTCGGGAACGACGTGATGTAGGATGCCTTCCCTACGCTTGACCTTGGCTTTCGCGAGACGTTGCGTATAGAACAATCGTGTATAGCGATGAAATGCCGTATAGGCGTGAGAAAATTATGTGTGTAGCGGATTTCTGGTTCGGAAGAAAATTCCAAACCGATGCATGCGGAACTTCTTGAGCAGGAGATTCCAAACCGCAGAGATGCTGACGGAATTCTGTACGGCGAGAATTCCCAGGACCGAAGATGTGCTGACGGAATCCTATAGCGGAGAGTTCGTAGACCGAATGATGGTCTTTGCTGGATTTCCTTAGCGAGAAAATCGTTAGACCCGAGTGCTGTGCTTGGATTTCTGTGCGCGAGAAACGTACCCGAAGAATTGTATTTGCTTGAGATTTCTGTACGGAGCAACCGTTAGACCCGAAAGATGTTTGTAACTTCCTGGAGCCCAAGATGATGTTGAGTAGCCCCAAGTTTTCGTTGTTGCCTTTTGCAAAGACACTTGCACGCCATTTTGCTGTACACTTGAAATTTGTTTCAAAGTTGTTCAGTGATGCTTCGCTTATGTAATTGATTTGCACTACCAATGGCTCTAGAACTGTATTCTAGAGCTGTTTGTTACTGTATGCTATGGGCTAGCCTTCCGCCAATCGTGCAGCCATCGTCACTGTCTCCAGAATTATGACCTATGTATCGCTTCATGAACTCACGAGATATAGTGGACTAGGAGTGCATTTCAGAAACTAGGAACACTAGCTTGTGACTACGGATGTATGATCATGCAACTTATGTATGAATGCATTGTGTATGTATGAGACTTATGTGTAATGGTATGTTTTGTTTCGTATGTATGGTTTATACTGGTATGCATGTTTATGCAATGCACTCATTGAGGCACCGATTCCTCAAAAAAAAACAAACAAAACAATGAGAATTCGATGCGTTCTTGAGCCGTAGTGAAAGATCATTGTGTATAGCTGAATACAACAATTCGTCCCCCCGATCTTGCAAATATGTCTAAAAAGGCAGCATTGCTCCGAATCAAGTGAAGGCAATCGAAATGACAATTGCAGTATGTGAGCGTATATACGCTGCTGGGCGTTATACGCTGCTGCCCTGCTATATACGCTCTCTGGAGTAAGCGTATATCACGCTGCGTGTTGCGTACTTTCCTTAATTTTTGGCGTTTTACGATCAATGCTGCTATATACGCTCCATAGGAGCGTATATACGCTGCCTGACCAGCGTATTCGCTCCATTCAGCGTTAGTATACGCTCAATCTGACGGTTTTCCGTTCAGTTTTGCAGGTGTATTATAAATAGTAGACGTAGTTGGATTTATGACCTCGAAACCGTACTCACGTCTAGTTTTTAGTACAAACCTAAAACCACTTTATTTCTCTAGTCACTTAGGCAATGGCTCGCAGGTTGATTTCGCTCTGACTCATGGATACGGTGATCTCTCTAGCACGGTCAAAGGCGACATTCTACCATCATTGCAGCGTTTCATGACATTCAGGTCGTGAATCTATTGCCTTTTACTTGCGTGCTATAGGTCTTTGAAATCCTCGGCACTTCATTCCTCTTTGACCTTTCATAATAATGAAAATTACACCATTGCCTGAAGAAATTAATGCCATTATTGTTGCCTATGATCACCCTCCCTGCGCGTCCGACTTAATCAGAATTCTTTATCAATTTTCAAACTTTATGGACTTGCAGAACGCAACGTGTCCGTTACATTGTGTTGTGGCCTGAAGTCGTTGATTCTAATTGAGATTAATTGATCACTTTAGAACAATGGGTAGTTAGTGTGCTCTAGAGGAGATCCTTATTTTGCCTTTTTGCCTTTCTCTTCCTCAAAAGTCGGAAATTTTGGTTCTTGCCTCCTTATTTCTGTTGTTGAGCAATGCGAGGTTGGTCGCTTCACCCTCCTACTTTGTTGCGGGCGATGTTGTTCTTTGGATGACTTGGAAAGATCCTTACAAACACTCTATGACTTGTTGCCGTCATATTTTCAGTATATTACCTTCTCAATCCGTTAATTATGTAATTCCTGTATTCTGTGTTACTATTTATTCAATTTCTTGTCAGATTGTTGCTGGAACGCTTATCTTTGATTATGCTCCTGAGAACATTGGAATCAATACACAAAGTACGTACTCGCAAAGATCGTCACTTTCAGTTCTAGCCAGTTGGTACATCTTTGCGGTGGGAAGCTGTGACTTAGTGTGTTCCATTGGCGTATTCAGAGAATGATGACCTCGGTGATGAGGAGGCTTGATATTAGTGTCGTCGGCATTGACTTTTTCTATTTTCCTGTCCGTCTAATGCGTCGAATGACAG
>SNQN01011819.1:0-17768 GCA_008642245.1 Bassia scoparia | reverse complement strand
ACTAATGATTTGAATTAAGATATATTTCATATTGTTTTAATTCAATTTGAAATAATGATCACAGTTTTGAATTTTTTTCATTAATTAATTAGTCACATATAATGTATTCTTTATTTTGGGTAATTTATTATTTAAACACCAATTTATAATTTTATTATAATAAGACCTTAAGTATCAAAGTCTTTTAGCCTCATTAATTCATTAAGGTACTATCGTATTTTAAGATGGAGACACCATCTTCCTCCCTTTCACTTATTTAATAGAGATTGGAAGGTTGTTTGTTGGATTAGCTATGTTGCAATTTGCAAGTGAACATAGTTGCATTCGACTATATGCAACACTTTGAATTCCGATTTCCGATTTCTAATTTGATGCAAATTTTGTCATTTCACGACCACTAATTTCATCCAACCAACAACCACGATCACGTCCAATTTCGCCTAACCACAACCACTCAAATTCCCCACCAAATTCACCTGTCATATTTTGAATTCGATTATCAAAATCTATTCAACTGTTGACTTTAAGATGATAATAGAGAACTACAAGAGGGGGGGGTGAAATTGTAGTTTAAGGAACTGAGGCAAATTTTCGATTTAAACGTAAGGAACTAGACAAGAACAAGAGACAAGAGAGATACTCAAACAAGACTCCTTGTCACTCACAAGAGGAAAATGTGACTTACTCAGGATTTATCTTATTATATTAAGGCAACAACTTAATACAATGATCTATCTTCTCTCTATCAAGTTCCCTTACGAACTTGACTACCCCACACATCCTCTATTGTTTGTGCTCTCTTCTCTGCTCTCTTTTCTTCTCTAAATTCACTCGAAGTTACAAGTTCACTCAAACTTGCTTTCCATACAACTCTTGAAACTATGAAAACTCTAAGAATCAAGCAAAGTAGTTTTAAGTGGATTGACAATATATCAGTGATATTTCTTTCAATGCTCAAGTATTTTTGAAAACAGAAGAACGTAATATTATATGTGCATTTTTCTTGACATTCAATCCTTATCAGTCATTCCTCCACTTCCTAAAGAGTGGGAGAAAGTGGGAGTTAATGGCTTGAACTACAAGGATGAGATGTGCCTGAGATGCTTCAACTGAGTAAAAGTGGTTTTGACAAAAACCTTGCCCAAGTTATATATAACCGGTTCCCCTTAATTTTCTCCTACATTTTCTCAACTAACAAACTAAGTCGTTTTTTCTTTTTTAATCAAATTGTTTTATTTTAATAACCGATTTATTCAAAACTGATTTTTATTATTTGAAAAAGATATTTCTTTATTCAAAAATTGATGTTTTATTTTAGATAAGTAATAATAAATAGTTATATTTAAAATATCTTTTACTAACTAAGATATAATTTTGGAAAGAAAATCTTTTTGACTTAATGTTTATCACTGATAATATTATCCACTTAATATATTACTTTACAAGATTCTTTACATGATGTCCTATACATCGATTCATACTGGTGCTTTACTCACGCAACCAGTTCCTCTGATACAATCAAGTTTTCATCAAGTTCCTCCACTTGTGATCTGAACCATAAGTTCTCCAGCAACTCTACTGGAATCGAGATTAGTTGTTTGATTTCCTTTGATTTCTTCTATGTTGCTTCTATATGGTTGATTGTGATGCTTTGATACCTTTGCTTGGTTCACCTAGAATCCTGATTTTCACACTTGCACACACATTAGCAATAAGACAAAGTTGTTTAAGTTTTAAGTCATCATCAAAAACTTCATTTAGGGTACAATTTCCCCTTTTTGATAGAATGAAAACTTAGGCAAACTCTCAATTTATTAGTTTCTTTCTTTTTATTTATGGGCAAGTCATAGTTACATACAAATTAATTACAATCAAAATTAATCGTACGACTAATTATTAGATATAAATTAATAATATCAAATATTTCTTAAACATTTTAATTAAATACATACTATGTAATTATTTTTAATTAATCGCAATTATCATAGGTTAAGCACGTATCGCATAGGTTAAACATTAATTAAATACATACTATAATACCTGTGGAATGGATTGGGCGAATTTGGGCGAATGGATCAACCTTCCAACAAACAACCTTCCAATAGTGGGTTAGGCGAATTTGGGCGTGGTCGTGTGTTTATGGTGGTCTGGAAGTTGTTGCGGCAAGGTGCTTCAATGGAGCCATGGTTACAGTGGGTTGAATACAGAGGAGAGAGAAGCTAAGAGCAAGCCATGGTAGAAGAACAATAGGATAATAGGAAAATAGGGGGAAAAATAACGCTGTTAGCATTATTCTGTCATTAGTAAGGGCGTGTATAGTAGGGGAAAAGTCTTGAGTTCAGGGGTACACCAAGCAACTGAAAAAACACAGGGTATATAAGTAAAATTGTCAAACCTCAGGGGTATATGGGGAAATTTCCCAAAAAAAATCTCTTTTATTTGTTAATTAGTTAATCTATTAACTAATACTAAAGTTAACTCGCCTCTCACTTTTTCCCTTCCAAACATAATTTATTAATTATTGCATAAAACATGTAAAAATGCACTTAATGAAGGTTAAAAATGTGTTTTTGATTAAAATTCTATATAATTATGAATTCATATTACTATTAAAAAAATATTATTTGTCAAAAATAAAAACTTATTTTTAAATCATTTCTATTTGATAATATCAAGATTTATTTTATTTAGAGTAATTTGTATTTTATTTAAAACCGAACGTATTCTTGTGAATTGTCTATTTTTTTATTTTTTTTGACAAGGTGAATTATCTAGCTAGTTACTATCAATGGAAGAAAGTCAACTATGACACCAACACCAACAACAGAGTCACCTCCATTAATATGGCCTTGTTTTGGAAAGAGGATATTTGTCAAAGTGCGAAATCGAATCATCATCTTCGAAATTAACTGCATATATAAGTATATAACTAAGAGGATCACACGTGGACTCAGACGAATTGCAGCAACCATTATGGCCTCGCTTGGAAGAGAATATATAGCCAAGATCAGAGAAAGTGAGTGTTGCTTCTTTAACTCAATTGAAATCACACAAGAATGAAGAAGTTTTGAGGAATTCTTTGAATGGTTTACCAAAAAAAACTAGGGTTTCAATGTGGAAGAAGAGAGAAAACGTAATTCTATTCTAAAATCTAGGAAAATAATGCATCCTAGGAAATAAGATAATTCCTTGAGTATTTATATTTTCCCTCTGTCCTAATTAATTAAAAATCAGAAAATAAAATAAAGATAATTGTTAGACTATGTATATTATAAATATGTAAATATTTTAATTAAATCCTTTGTAATTAGTGTTAATTGCTAGCATAGTCCCTATTAGCTTTGTATATATATGACTTCTATTGGAAATATACAACACGAAAAACATTCTACCTATTCAAAAAAAAAAAAAAAACGAATCGAAGCAACATAGGGCTGAATCTCAGTGGATCCATGGCAGCAAGGCCACTCTGTCACTTACAATACCCCGTCGCGTATTTAAGTCGTCTGCAAAGGATTCAACCCACCGCTTGGTAGGAATTGTACTTCAAGGCGGCCCTCACGGCGCATCCACCGTGATGGCTTAGCCTACGACACGTGCCCTTGGGGGCCGAAGCCCCTACTGTAGGACGGCAATCGGGCGGTGGGCGCATGCATTGCTTCTGGCCCGGATTCTGACTTAGAGGCGTTCAGACATAATCCAGCGCACGGTAGCTTCGCGCCACTGGCCGGCTTTTCAACCAAGCGCGAATCAACGGTTCCTCTTATCCATTGGGAAAGATGATTAAATTGCCATTTTATGATTCTTCTTCTTATACTACTATGCCATTTGATATTGTTCACAGTGATTTATGGACTTCTCCGGTTCTCAGTTCTTTAGGCCATAAATATTATGTTCTTTTCTTGGATGATTACACTAATTTTTTGTGGACCTTCCCTCTCTCCCAAAAATCCTAAGTTTATAAGAATTTCTTGAATTTCCGTACTTATGTTCGCACACAATTTGAACGAGAAATAAAAACTTTCCAATGTGATAATGGTACAGAATTCAGGAATGCTCCTTTTCTAAAATTTTGTGATCAATATGACATGTCTTTTCGATTCTCTTGTCCCAATACTTCTCCCCAAAATGGTAAAGCAGAACGCAAAATTCAATCGATTAATAATATTGTGCGTACCTTACTGGCTCATGCGTCTTTACCTCCTTCTTTTTGGCACCATGCCTTAGCAATGGCTACATATCTACTCAATATTCTTCCCTCTAAACTCCTTGGTTACAAATCTCCAACTCAAATTCTCTATCAACGGACACCTGATTACTCTCACTTACGGGTTTTTGGGTGCTTATGTTTTCCTCTTATTCCATCTACTCACATCAATAAACTACAATCTCGTTCCACTCCATGCATCTTTCTTGGCTATCCATCGAACCATCGTGGGTATAAGTGTTATGATCTCTCCACTAACAAAGTTATTATTGCTAGACACGTGTGGTTCAATGAGACTTCTTTTCCGTATTCTCATCTCTATACACCCACTGAACATTCTTATGATTTTTTGGATGATAGTGACTCTCGTCTCCGCTTGTATCAATTGCATGATCTAGCACATGCACCATCTTCAAACACTGAGCCCATGAGGTCTCCCCCACAGCAAGTTCGATCACCTACAAGCCCAACAGCTCCTTTGGGCCGAGACACCTCCTCACCAACGGGCCCATCCCCTTCTTCTTCTACTGGGCCGATTCAACCCCAACAGAGCCCAATTAACTCTACCCAACCCAACCCCACCTTTTCCACCCCTACACGGCCCACTCTCATTCCTTCGGCCCAAACCAATACTGGTCCATACACACCACCCCATAGGCGTGATCCAGCTTCTGTTTCTCATCCCACACATGTTCTCTCACCTCCAAATCCTCCTGCCCGTGTCATTACTCGTAGTCAACGGGGTATCTATAAACCAAATCCTAAATATGCCAACACATCCCTTCATACAACCACAATTTCCCCACTCCCTAAAAATCCTTTGTCTGCTCTCCGTGACCCGAATTGGAAAAATGCTATGCAAGATGAATTTAATGCTCTTATTGAAATAAGACTTGGGATCTCGTCCCACGTCCTCTTAATGTCAATGTTATCCGGTCACTTTGGATTTTTCAGCATAAGGTGAAATCTGATGGTTCTTTTGAGCGTTATAAAGCTCGTCTTGTGGGTGATGGCAGGTCTCAACGTGAGGGGATTGATTATGATGAAACTTTCAGCCCGGTTGTCAAACCGGCCACCATACGGACTGTTCTTAGCATTGCTCTCTCTCGTTCTTGGTCTATACATCAATTGGATGTCAAGAATGCTTTCTTACATGGAAATTTGAGTGAAACTGTATACATGCACCAACCCTTGGGGTTTCGGGATCCTTCACGTCCTGATCATGTTTGTCTTCTCCGTAAATCTTTGTATGGTCTTAAGCAGGCTCCTCGTGCATGGTATCATCGGTTTGCAGAGTATGTGGCTCGTTTGGGTTTTACTCACAGCATCTCTGATAACTCTCTCTTTATCTATCGGCGTGGTACTGATATAGCATATATCCTGCTTTATGTGGATGATATTATACTCACTGCTTCCTCTGATTCTCTTCGATGCTCCATTATGACCAAACTTAACTCTGAATTTGCCATGAAGGATTTGGGTCAGTTGAGCTACTTCTTGGGCATCTCTGTGACACGGGATAGTCATGGTCTTTTTCTATCTCAGCGTAAATATGCCACTGAGATTATAGATCGTGCGGGCATGTCTAACTGCAAACCTTGTGCTACTCCTGTTGATACTAAGGGCAAGTTGAGTGCCTCCTCTTCCTCCTTGTGCAGATCCCACTTTATATCGGCGTCTTGCTGGTGCTTTACAGTACTTAACGTTCACTCGTCCGGATATCTCTTATGTTGTTCAACAGGTGTGTTTGTTTATGCATGATCCTAAAACTGAACATATGGATGCTCTGAAGCGTATTTTACGCTATGTCCAAGGTACTCTCGATTATGGCATGCACCTGTATAAGTCCTCTCCCACTTCCCTTGTTTCTTATACTGATGCCGATTGGGGGGGTGTCCTGATACACGTCGCTCTACCTCGGGTTATTGTATATTTTTGGGTGATAATCTTGTCTCTTGGTCCTCTAAACGACAGCTGACTGTGTCTAAATCCAGTGCGGAGGCAGAGTATCGTGGCGTGGCTAATGTTGTTTCGGAGTCTTGTTGGCTTCGCAACTTGTTGCTTGAGTTACATTGTCCTATATCCACTGCYACACTTGTATACTGTGATAATGTTAGTGCGGTATATTTGTCTGGCAACCCAGTTCAGCATCAGCGTACTAAACARATTGAGATGGACATCCATTTCGTCCGCGATAAGGTTCAGCGTGGTGAGGTTCGCGTATTGCATGTTCCCTCCCGCTATCAAATAGCGGATATTTTCACTAAAGGGCTCCCTCGCGTTTTGTTTGACGACTTCCGTGACAGTCTCAGCGTCCGTGCCCCTCCCGCTACGACTGCGGGGGAGTGTTAGACTATGTATATTATTGTATATTATAAATATGTAAATATTTTAATTAAATCCTTTGTAATTAGTGTTAATTGCTAGCATAGTCCCTATTAGCTTTGTATATATATGACTTCTGTTGGAAATATACAACACGAAAAAACATTCTACCTATTCTATCTTCTGTCAATAATACATCTAATTATTATTGACGAATTAAATCTCAAACCTGCAGCTCTAGTGGCGGACAACTTTATAAAACACARAGTGAAAACATAGGTAATTAAACGAATACAAATTGATAGAAATAAAAATTTTAAGGGAAATCTCATCTCGTACCACTCAATTTTTGTGCTTTCCATTTCGTACCCTAGCCTCATTATGTTTTTAATCCAAATCATACCACTATTTAAAATGTAAACAGTAACTCTGTTGGCGTTGTTAATGGGTTGTTATTAGCAATCTGTTAATATGCGTTAGTTCTAAACAATCTTATCATCCAACCTAAAGTTCTAAACATCTTATCATCTAATATATTGCAGTTCTTCCCGTAAATCAAACTTTGTATAAATCACTATATTGGAAAAGATAATCCCCTTTTAATCAATTTTTGTTAAGACAACATTTTTTACATTTAATCACTATCATCGTGGCCATCATGAGCATGATGCATGATCATGGACAGGTCCATCATACTCTTTAATGGTGTTCTTGATCTTCCTTGGTTGCTTGCTTTGGCCTTTACTTTCTTTAGCATTGATTATTTCTCACGATACCGCACCATTGTGCTCTTCCTTAATCATTATGACCTTTATCATTATTGATTCATAATAATGCGTATTAGTTCTAAACATTTTATATATCTTCCAATTTAGCAACCTGTTAACATTTAGCATTGCTAACAGCCCACAAACAGCAGGGTTATTGTTTACATTATGAGTAATTTGAGTTGTGACTTGATTTATCAAGTCGTTAGTTCGTTTACGGAGTGTATATGACGAAGGTTGAAGCCCCGGTCGGGTAACAATAACACCCGGCCGGGTTGGGAGCGATAGAAGAGTGGCTCGTGTTGAAGGAGCCTCGCACCCGGGCAGGTTTCTGCAGCCCCGGGTGGAGCAAGTTACGAGTGAAAGGCAGCAGCCTTCTTGGAGCTTCGCACCTGGGCGGGTAAGCTCAGACCCGGGCGGGTATGACCCAAACCCGGTCGGGTATGCCGTGCCCCGGGCGGGTATGGCATTGTTTGTGGCTCATAAGTTCGTGCAGTATATTTGACTTCGTTACTTGCTTTTGGAATACTGCTATCTTTGTCTTGGTTGGCAATTGTGTGCATCATATCTGAGGATCCCATGAGAACTCTTCTTAGATGAGAATTATGAGAACTTCAGGTTCTACAGATTTAGTGTTCATGTTCTACACTTTTAACCTTTATGTTCTACGATTTTTAATTTTCATGTTCTATAAATTTGACTATCCTGATAAACTTAGTTTTCATGTTCTAAAAATTAGTCATCATGTTCTACTAATTATACTTTAATGTTCTAAAAATTAGTCACCATGTTCTACGCATATAATTCGTAATTTTCATGTTCTAAACTTTCAGTCTTATGTCCTACGTACATAGCTTTCATGTTCTAGGCTTTTACAACATATTTCTCTCTCCTCTCTCACCCCCCACACCGATGACCCAACCCAGCCACCACCGCACATGCGCCTGAACTAAACCACCACACCTCCCTCCACCGCACCGCCACCACCCCCACCCTCATCAATGAACAACCACCACCCAGACCAGCACCTACCCGCACAAACCCTAACCACCAAATCAAACACCAATGCATAATTCCTGCCCACCACCGCATAAAAACCCCCAAATCGAACCCAGCCCTGTTCTAAACAAATCCTAAATCGAGAGCATACAGTACGCAATGCGCCACCGCAACCACCGTAGCCTTAACCCACACGCACACCCTCTCACTCGCGATCTCACCCTCACCTTATCACAAGATCGCAACTGGAAAAGAGAGAGAAAGAGGTAAGAAAGAGCGAGAGAGAAACGAGTGAGGGAGGAGCGAAAAACAACAGATCTGGTGTGGCGGGCTATTGCGACAGTGAACCACGGTAGTACTGTTGGTTGCGGTGCAGCCAACCGTGGTGGTGGTTAGGAGACGCTATATAAGAGAGGAGAGAGAAAGGGTGAGTACGGTGGGCATCTGGTGCAGTAGTGGATGGTGGTGGTATGGTCGGCGTACGGTGGTTTCAAGGGGAAGGGGTCAGGAGGAGAAAGAAGGCTGAGGGAGGTTAGATGAGAGAGAAAGTTGAAGGAGGTTAGAGGAGAGAGATGCCACTAATGGAATAAGGGAGAAAAGAGGAAAATAATCATAAAAAAGATGAATGGTTGAGATTATAGTTCTCATAGTTCTCATCTTAAGAGTGGTTCTCATATGAACCTAACTCTCTCTCTCTCTCTCTCTCTCTCTCTATATATATATATATATATATATATATATATATATATATAGAGTCAGGATCCAGTGAAAACCACATGTTATATGAAAACGTGAAAATCAAAATAAGTGGGTACATTTTACATTTTAAGGGGTACATACAAGTAAGTAAAGGGTACACAAGACTTTCAGTACTATTGATGAACAGTACACGTGTACCTTTAAACCTTCAATGTACCCCAGATTGAAATACAGTATATACATAGATTAAATCGTGACCGTCCATCTCCAAATCCTACGGTCAAGATTAAAAGTTTTTAGTTTTCACCTAAGGTTTGTGTTTTCAACATGATCCTATATTATATATATATAGTATATATATATATATATTATATATATATATATATATATATATATTAGAGAGAGAGAAGAGAGAGAGAGAGAGAGAGAGAGAGAAGAGAGAGAGAGAGAGAGAGAGAGAGAGAGAGAGAGAGAAGAGAGAGAGTCAGGATCCAGTGAAACCACACATGTTATTGAAAACGTGAAACCAAAATAAGTGGATACATTTTACATTTTAAGGGGTACATACAAGCAATAAAGGGGTACACAAGACTTCAGCTACTATTGATGAAACAGTAACGTGTACCCCTTTAAACCTTCAATGTACCCAAAATTGAAAATACAAGCATATACATAGATTAAATCGTGACCGTCCATCTCCAAATCCTACGGTCAAGATTAAAAGTTTTTAGTTTTCACCTAAGATTTGTGTTTTCACGTGATCCTATTCCTGTATATATATATATATATATATAATATTATATATAGGTGAGGATCCATGAGAACTCTTCTTAGGTGAGAACTATGAGAACTCTCATGTTTCACAATTTTACCTTTTATGTCCACCTATAGTTTTTATGTTCTACACCTATAATCTTTATGTTCTAATATTTTCATCTTCATGTTCAACAAAATTATTTTCATTCACTACTACAAAAAGCCCAAAGAAACCGGTCAAAAATGGCCTAAGAGACCGCATTAACACCGGTCTCTAGCTCATAGGGCTCTTTAGGGTTAGAGACCGTTAGTAATTGCGGTCTCTTAAGACAAGCAAAGAGACCGGTTATGTAAAAACCGGTCTCTTAAATGACACATAAGAGACTGTATCTGTAGAAGAACCGGTCTCTTAGGTAGATCAAAGAGATCGGTTTTTGTGTCAGAACCGGTCTCTTTGATCCGCTAAGAGACCGTTTTTTTATAACCGGCTCTTTGAGTATTTTATTAATTAAAAAAAAGTACAGCAGGTGGGAGGTCCACTACTGTACTTTAAAGAATTGATATAAATACGAATGTAATTACATACATACGAACAAAGCAACATACAAATGTTATGTACGACAAAGCAATATTTCTAAATACATACTAACTACTTAGTTACATAATATATACATATAAATTTTTAGAAATATATACTAATATATGACACTACTTAAAAAAATATAACTTCTCTGAACAGCAGCCCCGTCGCGTCGCTGTAAACCCGTTGCACCGCTACATCTGCCCGTTGCGCCACCCCGACTGCCACACGCCGCCACCTGTACGCCTCTCAAGCGCACAAATAAAACTAATTAAAAAACAAAAATCCTTGAAAAATAAAATAAATTGCCCTTCACTGTAAAAATGGAAAGCAACAAACATATTTAGAAAAACCCCAAAATAACAGACTTCACCACACAATCAAAATCTACAATCAATTGACGAAAGTGTAACATGCAAGAAAATCAGTTGAAAAAAAATTATGCAAGAAAATCAACAAACAAAGTAGATCAATATTTGAAAAATCAACAGAAAATTAAATCCGAAAAACAAAATCAGTTGTAAATTAATGAAAAATAAATTCGAAAATCAAAAAAAAAATTACAACGAAAATCAAATGTGAAAAAACATCAGATCTAAAATGAAAATACAGAAAATTAATGAGAAGTGAAAATTAAATACAAATAAAAAAAATAAAATGTGATTTGAGAAGAGATAAAACCGAAAACCTTAAGAAAAACAAAAAAATAATTTAAACCTCAAATTAGATATGAAAATCGAAAAATCAATAAAAAAATAAAACACAAAACATACCCAAAAACAGAAAATAAAAAATACAACAAACAACATCGCAATAATCGAAATAAACAAACAAAGTAGAATCGAAAAACAATCAACAAAGTAGATCTGAGAAAGAGATAATCCGAAACAAAAAGAAACAAAATTAAAACTCAAAGAAACAATCGAAAAAACTTGAAGCAAAATAAACACAGAAATAAACGAAAACAATCTAAAACAAAAATAGAAAAGAAAAAGAAAAATCTACTAGAAGAAAAAATCAGGAAAGAAACAAAAACAATTCCTAGATCTAGAAAACGGAAAAAAAAGGAAACGAAAACAAACCTCGCCGCCTCACACCTCCCTGCCGCCTGCCGCCAGGCCGCCGTCTTCCCCCTCGCCGCCTCACCATCGCAAAAATAAAAATACGAGAACAATATTGAGAAATGATAGATCTAGAGAGGAGAGATAGATAAAAGGGTAGGAGGAGAGATGAGAGAGAAGAAAGAAGGAGGAAATAAAGAGGAGAGAGAAGATAGAAGAATATGAGGAAATAAAGAGGAAGAGAGAATATGAAGGAATGAAGAGGGAGGTAGAAGCCATGTAAAATAAGAAGAGAGAGGAGCCCAGCCACGTTACATCCGGTTGGGACCCACGTACGCAATTCATATTATTTTAAAATAAAATATCAAAGAGACCGATTTTCTGATGACCGGTTTCTTTGGTGAGAGTTAAGAGATGTGTTACTGAAAGGCGTGTTGCGCACCTACAAAAATAACCTAACTATTCCTCCTACTTATGTAGTAGGGCAAGTAAGGGTCGAATCCAAGAGACTAACTCGTTCAAGAGTGGTTGCAATGATTTCAATTAAAGCCAAGCAAGTAACAGAAAAAGTTGAGGTTGAACTAATCTAAGACCAAAAAATTGAAACTAATAGGAATTCAATAATTAAAAGCAATTCTAGGTTTAAGAATTCCCATAATATGAACTAATTCAACAAGCAATTCCCTTTTCCCTTGATCAAATATCAACAATTCATAGGAGGAAGCGCCCTAAAAATACTAGTGATTTCTTTCGATCAATCAAAAGCTTCCTTAACAAAGCTTTCCTACCTATTTTCATGGATTCAAGCAATTTAAGGACTTTAAGCATAGCATCCTAAAATCCTAACAATTTCATCATCACTTTCGTAATGATTTCCTTTATCTCAATTTAGAGTTCAAAACCATTTAAGAACCAACTTTCGTTGCAACCTAATCACATTCATCCCATATTATTTATAACCAAAGAATGATGATAAAACCAAACTCTAAATTGAATGAATTGTAAATAATCAAGTTGGGAATTGAGAATTCATTGCAAATCAATCCATATTAGGGTTCATCCTAACCCTAGAATTTGCGGAATTATCACACATAATCAATATAGCTAAAACAATAATAAGAAGAAAGACATAATCAATAATAACAATGATAAACTAAGAAATAAAGATAAAGAACAAATACTTGGATTGATAATGGAGTTTGCTTGAATTGTTGAAGTTATAACAATGGAAGAACAAAGAGGAGAAAAACCAGCCTTTTAGAGAGGAAATAATCGTCCTATTTTTTGCTGTATTCTAGTGTCTATATGTCTTCCCAAACACACTTCTATTCTATTTATATTTTCTCCAAAAATGGGATAGAAAAACATGTTTTTGGGGTGTCAAAATAAGGAAATCGAAGAGGCATATTACACAGAGCAGTCCCACGACCATAGGGCGCTGGAATCTATTGGGCAAAACAGAATCCACATCAACAAAAGTCGCAAAAACCCATAGGGCGCTGGTTTTGGCTCCTGGACCAATGGGCTGACTTCGCTAGGCCTATATCTTGAGTTTTAGGCATCTAAATGAAGCATGTGGACCTACGTTGCGAAGCTCTTTGAATCTAGTTTCCAACGCAACTTGAATCACTTCAATCCATAAGTATATCGCAAGATATGAGCAAAAATAGTGAGAAGTGGTCAAGTTGAACTTTTGCAAACTATGATGTTTCTTCGATTTCAACTCAAATTCACCTCAATAAAGCTATGCCACGACTCTCATGGATGCTAAGATCACTTCATATGATCCTAAAACCCGATGTACAACGTCCATGAAATATCAACCTCCTTCAACTATTATCCAATTCATACGATCTTGCTTCGAAAGCTTCCAAATAGTTTATAAAACTACCTGAAAATTAAGGAAAACACAAACGAAGCGTAATAGAGGCACAAAACAGATAATTCATGCAGATAATGCCTAGAATGCAACTAAATGGACTATAAAGCTCTAAAATGCACCTAAATAGCCTAAAAACTATATACTAATGTGTTTTCATCAAATTCTCCCAAGCTAAACTGTTGCTTGTCCCCAAGCAACAAAGACAAGATTCTCAGAACAAAAGTATGCTTCACCCTATAAAAGCAAACATCTCAAAACACTTGTAATCACATCTCATCAATCAAGAGCATC
Organism: Bassia scoparia; assembly: GCA_008642245.1. NCBI lineage: Eukaryota > Viridiplantae > Streptophyta > Magnoliopsida > Caryophyllales > Amaranthaceae > Bassia > Bassia scoparia. The sequence goes on along the minus strand of SNQN01011819.1, from coordinate 4,201 downwards.
CAAATGACTCAATTCCTATCCAAGGACAAGATATCATACATGCGAAACCAAGTCCTATCACAGAGATAATTCCAAATCAAGGAAAGAGTTCTCACCGGTGACACTCCTCTCTTTGTGGCGAGTTAATATAGAACTCGATCGCTCTCCCCCACAAATATGCAAAAGATGTGCATACGAATCAAATTTGTAGCCTAAGAGACCAAAAGGCACCCCCCCCCCATCTCACCAACACTCACGGTGTTTGAAAGGGAACATAATAGCACTCATTCTATAAAAGTCGACTCGAAATGCGACACACATACTCTCAAATCTTGGCAAGGCACTGAATCAAGGAAACTCATATAAAAGCATGATTATTCAAGAAGGTCTTTGTTGAGCTTATAATGGCTAGGGTCAAAGGTAGGAAAGATTTGGGAAAATGTGAGCTAGAAGTCCATCCTAGGGAGCAAAATCGAATGAGAAACATAGCCTAAGATGAGGCTAAAACAACTCCAAATAACTCCAAACTCAACATCCCGAATCAAACCAAGCAATAGGAAGCACCATCGTATCATCATCAAACTAGGATAAAGTACAACTTGCAAAAGGCAAAAAAAGTACACTAATTAGAGAAAAGGAAACATTTTTTTTTCCTTTTTTTTGTTCTTCTTTGTTTTTTTTTCTTTTGATTTTTGATTTTTTTTTTTTGACATGAAACTTTCGCCTTGCATAATAATATTTACAAATAAAAGAGAATGAATAGACAACCCTAAGAAAGAGAACAACTCTAACCAATAAATGAACATACAACCACCCACACAAGTAACGAGCAAACAAACAAAACAACACTACCCCCCAACCCATCAAATGCTCCCCCAAACTAGACTTGGGTCAATCAAAAGAGGCCAAATAGGTTGTAATGTGGTTAATCAAGAAAGAAAAGGTAAGGCTCAAAACAAGGTGTCACAAGTGGAAATTTTTTGTATCTATATCAATGTAGCACGGACTCCTACAAGTGAGGGCCTTATCATGCTCACCATGCAATATATCAGTTAACGAGACCAGTACCAAGCAAAATGAGATCAGTGACACAAACCAGGACTAATCACACAAGAGAAGAAAAAATAATGGAAATCAAGGCTCAAACCTACAAGTTATATTATACTTCTTCGTTCAACATTGAAGTGAGTATATTCTGTATAACTTGGACTCAAGTTTAACAAAACAAGAATCGGAAAAAGAAATCAATAGATACCAATGATCAGCTCAAAATCACTAAGTGTAAAAATTTCAACTAGGGCACAGGGACAAACTCAATCAAGAATCCAAGGCAATAGGGGAGAATGAGACACACTACACTAAGAAAGCAACACAATTTTGGTCACATGTAAACTTTCACACTCCTAGTGATGTGTACATAACATGCAAGATCCTAAAGAAAGCAATAAAGATTACACTAAAAAAACAATAAAGATAAGTATCCCTCCCCCAAGCTTAGATGAAAACAAGTCTTCACTGTTAAATGCATGCAACTAGGAGAGAAGGGAAAGAGGAAGCTTACTCATGACGAGTCTCACAGAGATAACCATCAAAGCATAGTAAGCAGTGGGCCAGAAACCTGAAACCTGCTGACGCAAAGAACAACTTCAGAACCAAGATCTACTACTCTCCGTTCAGTTTATCAAATTGAGCAATCACATCTTGAGAGAAATTTGCAAAGCATCCATGAAAAGCCGAAACTCTCGAGTTGTGACTGGAGCCAATGGAGGAGTATGAGGATCAAAAACTTCTGAGCGAGACATTCCGAGAATAAGGATGAGCAGGGGCCTAAAAGAGCACTTTGGGTCGCCATGGCACATTAGCTCTGTTGATGGAGCATCAATCTGCAATGGTTAGTGGAAGAGCGACCAGGAGAGAATAACAAAGCACAGCGACTGCTCAATCGGGTTGCAGGACAAGGAAGATGCCATACAAAATTTTAATTCAAGCATCCTGTCTCCTTCACCCTAACAAACCACTCATACACCCGCAGGAGGACGGTGCAGCCACCATTATATGGTTCTCCATTTGCGAATGTCAACAAGGCTTGCTCGGACAAACTACTGTTAAGAAGACAAGGAAACTCCAACAGCTTTAGCAAAAACAGTTGTGAAACTCCCAGGTGATATAAGCATGTGTATGATCTCGCTCCCAAAAATGAAACAGCAAAAGAACCGCCCAAAATCAAGTTGGCCATTGTAGTTGGATCACCATTAAAAACCAGCCAAGACATTCGAAAGTCATTAGTAGCAGCTTGTCCTGTCTCCCTTTAGGAGTAGAAAACCTGCAATTAAAAAGCCGATGCAATAGATTCGAATGAAGATTGACAAGAGCAAAAGACTTGGTGGAGCCAACCACCACAGCAGTCTGACCCGTAATCCTCTTTCAAAGTGTTTTGCCTACAAATTCCTTATCACCCACTTCCTCACAAACCAGCATTAAATGAGTCAGGACCAATAGTTGCCTAAAGAGGGAAACCAAATAGCTTAATAACCTGTCGTGGACCATCTGCTTCTTCACACCACCAAGAAGAAGAATATCACCCTTCTTCGAAACCTCTTAAAAGAGGAAGAAACTCGCGAGCCAAGTTCCCGGATAAATAATCCTCTTAAATGAAGAACTTGAAAACCCATGCTTTTGTGCAATGCGTTGCAAGCAATCATGAACCCCTATGGCCTTAGCAGCATCAGGTGAATTAGCAAGGGTTTGCTTAAAGCGACGACTTGTAAGTTTAGTGTGGAGTTCGTGAGGTTGAGCTTAGCCATTTGGAATGTGGGTTGTGAAGGTGGCAAGGACTAGGCCGGGTGTAGGTGCATCGAGTGGTGGATGAGGGGCTCTTCTCTTTCGTAATGAGCTTTTGATGCTCAATGAATTAGACGGTGCTTTTGTATCTTGAAAGGTCTCTTTTGATAGGTTTATGATGCCAAACAAATCCTCACACCAACTAATCAACAAAAAGTCTCTTGATTCATCAAACCACAATCACTAATAAGAACAATACGAATCAATTCACACGCAATGAACCACACTTTAACACACCAAACACAAAAGTGAATCCATTTCTTCCCGTCAAGTTCAAAACACAATCGCAAATCATCACACAAGTCATCACACTTTAGTCTCCAAGTTGAGGAAAAAATTGATAGGTCCAAAAAAAAGTTCAAGAATTGTCCAGAGAATCCTCAAATAATCATCAATTGCTCAAAGAATCAATCTCCATTCATGCATTCATCAACATAAATCAAAACCCCAAATCAATTAGCAAAGTTAGGGTTTTTTTTTTATAATTACCACAGGGGCTGCAAGGAGAGGCGGTGGGCAGCAGGTGGCCAAGGAACAGCGCCGGTGGCGGCGCGTCTGAACGGCGGTGGCAGCGGAGTGGAGAACAGCAGGCCAGAGCAGAGAGAGAGATCGAAAAAGGGGGCTGCTGCGCGACGCAGGGGGGGCTGCTAGTGGTGACTGGCTGGCGGCGGCAGTAGGTGGCGGCGCCGGTGGCTGATTCGTCGGAGCAGAGAAGGCAACAGGTGGGACTGCTATTGCTGCGCTGGTGGCTGGTGTACTGCTGTCATTGCTGCTGTTTCCTGCTTGCACGATTAAGCTTCCCCTTTTTTTTCTTTTCATTTCTTTTTTTTTTTTAGGAATTCGACCCAACTCAGGAGGCCCAGCTTGAGAAGCCATTGGGCGCTGTAAAACCAGCGTGCAAAACAGAATAGGTAGGGCAACTGAGCAGAATTCCATCGGGCTATGGATTTCCATCGACCAAAACAAAATAGGGTGATTAAAATGACTCCTAATCCATTGGGCGATGGATTTCCATAGGTCGATCAATCAAAAACATTACCTATACATCAAATACACTACACAAAACTTGTTAGCTCATTAAAAATTAAAAGACTAAACTAAACTAACTAAAAAAAATGTCACACAATTAAAATAACAAAAATACTAGCCAAAATAGAAATAAACTACTCCTAAAAATATTGAATCCAAGTGAATTCAATTTGAAAATATTTTTTTTTCTTTTTTGTTTTTTTTTGTTTTTGTTTGAAAAGAAAAGTAAATAAAAGCAAAATGATTAAATAAAAATTAGAAAAACTTGGGTTGCCTCCCAAGAAGCGCTAGTTTAAGGTCATCTAGCTTGACCACCTTTTTGTTCAATTTGAATGAGGGTCGGAAAGGGTGA
>SNQN01011818.1:3968-17790 GCA_008642245.1 Bassia scoparia | reverse complement strand
ATCGCAAATTCTATTATGGTCTCAGGACCATAGTTCTCGTCATGGTCCCGGGCAAATGTTCATTTACGAAACTAGAAATGTTCATCTCAACATGTAAAATGTTCATTTTAAGTGTAAATGTTCATATCTGAAAATGAACACTTGTAAACATTTCTATTTTCGGAAATGAATATTTTTAGTTTCGGAAATGAACATTTGCCTGGGACCACATGGTCCCGGGATCATAATAGACCTATTGGAGGTGGGATGGCTTAATCTAAGTTTAAAGGGAGGAGTGGAGGACATTTTCTTTCCTCTAGTGCTATGTTATAATGCAGAAAATGCTAACCCTTTCTACGGAGTAGTCGGAATGTTTTTATTATGATGTTAACATACGTTAATTCTCARGGTGATCACCATTAGCTAGACCTTAGACCTTTCGTTATGGATTTATCCACTCACAAAAATGTGAGAGTTCGGATAACCCAAACTTTGTTCTTTTAGAGCATCAACAATGTTGCGGAACTACWCTCCCAAATCATTTCTCTCTCCTTAGTTGGACAAGCCCGACGTTGGAGATGGTTAMCCAAATAGTTGGGTGCCCCAACTTTCACAGCACCCTCCCAAATGTAAGAGCAATAACAATATGACACGTGTAATATTTTGTATGGCCTCGTGTATTACTTTCTCATATATAAACTATTTATTTGTAATTTAAAGGGAAAATAACTTGCTATTTTTAAAAATAATTTACACCAATAATCATACTCCGTGCGATGTATATTTTTATTCTTATTTTATTTTATTTTTTACACAGTAAAATAGACGAGTAGAACCCAATACAGATCATATCTCAAGAATTGTGTGGTGGGGGTGGGAGATAAACCCTAACATATTGCTGAGTTGAGGATCCCCACCAAGAAAAGTGGTATATATGCTCTACCGCTGAGCTATAACATATATTTTTATTGTCTACAATATGAGAACAATATCAATGTAGTTTTTGCATATCAATTTTTGTCAAAACTTTTTCATTCATTTTTTCTTTCAATTACAGTTTCAACCAATTTTTGTGGTTTACAAATTATATTGTATGATTAACTAAGCGACATTAAATTAGGCTAATGATATAAATGAACAAACAATTAACAAAATAATTGTATGATTACTAAATGAACGTTAACTAGGTCTATTAGCTAAACCTTAGGTGGGGTGAAGGTTATATAGAAGTAGGAGAGAAATATTTTGGGTGTAAGTGTAGCATTGTGAGAAGTAGAATAATTAGGATGGTGTGGGTGTAAAATATGAAAAATGAGGTTAAGATGGAGAAGAGAGGAGAAAAGTTGGGTCTGCCCCGGACCTTCAGTTGCTTTATGCCAACATTCAAACCCGGTTCCAAAGAACGTACTAGCCCGCAAAAACCAACATATTTTAGTGAATTTAGACATAAGTCTTTTATTTATTTAGGTCATTGCACATATGATTAAAACTTCCTATCTAAAGAACTATGTTTAAGTTCGTACTGTCTTTTTTTTTTTTAATCTTTATACATCTGTAGGATCTATAACTTAACTTATTGTATTTTGTTTTTGTTTTTGGTGACCGATTGATCTAAAACATTTCTTTTAAGAATCAATGAAATGTTTAAATTAGTTGAATATTTTGAATTAAATAATAGCATAATTCATTAGAGTGCAGTGGTATTATGTAAAAAATGCAAAAAAATCTCTGCAAAAATACAAATAAATATTATTTTTTCAAAATTATATATAGAAAAATTCTATACAATAATACTCCATGGAGGCAATGGAGAAGGTTGATACTTTCATAGGTAGACTGGCAATCAGGTCGGGTTGGGTAACTTCAAGGTTGACCCAATTTACATTAAACGGGTTGGAAACCCTCACCTAACCCAACTGTTTAGTAACTGGGTCAAAACCTCAACCCTAACCTGATTTTTTCTTAGGCGGGTTGACCTGAACTAACCTATGTAACTCGTTAAAACTTATAAATTTTTCTTGGGTTTTAAAACTACCCGAAATCAACCTGTTAGCCAATACAATTTAAACACCAAATATCTCCAAAATCGCCTAGCCTATTTAAGGCAGAAAATTAGCAGGCAATAATATTTCAACTTATTCATGGCTTTGAAAGCATAACAAAGTTAATACAAATGTTAACCAGCTAATAGGCCTAATATTACAAAATAATCCAAAGGGATTTTAACAACCGTCATGGCTCATAGCATGTCCAAAATGACCAAATCAACAATTTGGTTAATAAGTAGACTAAACTTATTGAGTGATTAAAAGGACTGATTATAAGTCACTACAGTGCCAGATTCAACCAGGGCTGGGGTTGGGACTTGGGCTCGATGAATCATCTCGGTGGTTCTTGGGTGTATCGGCTTTTATCAACCTTGGGACAAACAACAGCAATATTAAACAGTAGGGCGTAAGCAACAACAACAATTAAAAATTAAGGCAAACAAAGCAAATTACAAAATGTCCCAATACTAAAAGACAAAGCAAATTAACGAGATAATCTAGACAAAAGCCAAATACTAGAAATGATATTAATTTACCTGATTTGGAAGAGTTGAAAACTTGAAATTGAAATGAAGGATTGAAATTTGTTGAGGACTGAGAGAGACGAAAGAGTGGAATATGAGAGTAGAAAATTAGGGTGAATTGTAAGAGGCAGTAGTAGGATATGTAAATTAGGAATTTCAACTAATAATATATGTGTGGTGAAAAATGAAGTTTGGGGCCAAGCCCAATAAAAAAACAAACGAATGCTTTTTATTTACTATTAATAAGTCTAATAATTCCTGGTAATAGATTACAGTGGGTTAAGTGGGTTCAATCAGGTGGAACCCGAACCTGAACACACCGTTTTAACTAAAAGGTTAGGGTCGGGTTTGTTTTCAGGTTGAAATTTTGAACCTTAACCTAAACCTGTTTACATTTATGCGTCGTGGTTCAGTTTGACCAACTATAAACGGTTATAAACCTCAACCCTAACCCGCTTATTTCAGGTTAGGTTCACGGTCGTGTTTATCAAGGTTGAGTCAGTTTTTTTGCAGCGCTATTCATGTTACCAGGCTTCAAGTAAAAGAGTTTTTACGTATTTGATTATGAATATACAATCAAACTCATCTATAGGGCGCACGAAGAAATCTGACCACATTACAAGAATGTGAACACGTGGATACATACTACAATGATCATAAGCAATACGAATGCGTTGATTATTCAGTAAGATCAAATCCATCTTATCCATTAATTAATCCCATTAAAAAATATGAGACCTGTTTTAAGGTGACTAGGTACCAAAGTTGTGTCATATCTTAAGCATTATTAATTTATTTATTGTGTTTCAAGTTGTCAACTAATTATGCTGAATAACATACAAAAGGCGTAGTAATTTTATAATTGAATTCTGTGTTACATGTCCATCTTAAGTCATTAAAAAGATTTGTAGTCTTCTAGATTGGCAACTAGAATAAAGTTAACCCGACTAACAGTCCAACGGAATACCGACAACGTCACGTAATTTAGCTTAATTTCCATTTAAAGAAAGGCTACTTGTCTTCTAAGATCGAGAAATTTCGGAGGGTGAATGATACCACTTGGGATAACATATAATAATATGGATGAAGAATAATTGTTGTAGCTTTTATTTATTCTGATGTGATTTTATTTTTGATTGAAGTTATCTACTAAATCCAACAGCTGCGTTCTCCCTAAATCACCATAAACTTGATTTGGGAAATATATTAAATTTAATTAAAAGTAGTACATGCTTGGGCTGTTACAAAAGGAAATTCAAATATTACGTATTTATGGGAATGTTCCCATCGTAGGGACCATCAGATGGATTAAGGTAATTGTGGTGTTTTTGTAAGAATTTGCCTATTTTAGTTCTATGTTATCAAATTTGGTTACAATTACCTATATATTTAAGCTTTTTTTTTATATTTTAAATAGAAGTTTTATAAATATATGCACTATATGAGCCAAATTGAGTTCGGTCGAGTTTCGAGTTGAAAAAACCAGTATTCTGAAAACAGTGGTTTGTACCAAGTTGGGGCTTTGGCCCTAAAACTCTTAGGGATTATACCAAAGTATTTTGTCTAGTCTTTGAACCTTTAGACCCAAAAAAATGCTTGTGAAGGGCGCATTTAGGGATAAAGTTTGTTGTGGTCTAGATCGTACTATTAACTACTCATGAAGAAACTAAAAGTCAACTAAAAGTAAACAGACCCTCAAGTGGTCAGTTTGTTGAATGGGATTAGAAAAGGTCAAGGGTGTGTTTTACGTGGAGTAAGTTTTTAGGTAGGTTTAATGTTTTGACAAGTAGATTAAAAAGCGCTACTTGGTAATTTCATTACTATCGGCAAGGCACGTTTTTGACTTTTGATTAGTAATACATTAAACGCTACGTTTTTTCTCAAACTCTAGTAGGAGAGTAAGCTAGTGTATTGGTGCTCATACTAAGATTAAAACAGTTACTGGTAAATAATTTTTCTTCAATAATACAACAACTCTACTATCACGGTATCACAAAACACTCCATATTAAGAAAAATCTATTTTTATTACTACATCAACAATTGTACCACTAACTTACTAAGCGTTATAGCTTTCACCACTTCACGTAACCCACTTTCAATCGCACTAGTAGATTTACGGTATAAATTTTTTTATTAACAATGCACAAACTTCTTGCAGCAAAGATTTCCATACACAAGAAATTCAAATTCGAAATATTAAAATTAAATCCAGTGAAGAGTCACATTTCAAAATTAAAAACAGGAATGTCACAACACACCACACACACACTAAAGAGGACCATACACGAAAGAGTGAAGGAATCACGCAGGATGTGATATGATATGATATAATAACATGATGTTTGAAAATGAAAAACTAGGATAAATGATAAATGTAAGGTTTTTATTAGGAAGGAAGCCCTAATAAGTAATAATAAATATGGCATTATTATATAATTTGGAGGAAGCAGCCAAAAACTTATTTCCATCCACTATGACTATACGGCACCCAATTACTTATATGGTAGCTGCACAGTGAACCATTCTATCACGATTACTCCTGCCCGCTCTCTTACAAACTGCTTCCTTCTGCATTCAAAATGGAGCATGCTTCTTAATTATTAAACTATTATATTATTTTAATTATACGTACTACGGAGTAGTAATAAGTAAACCACTCTAGCTACATAAGTTACAAATAATAAAATGTATAGCTAGCTATGGTACAAAGTACCTTGGATTGGTTAAGTAAGTATGGCCAGTATGGTATGGAGACTGGAGAGCTAAACTACTCATGTTTAAATACCCATAAAGGTGATCATTGGTTTTCGCCTAGCTTGGCCAACTCCACCTATGATACCATTACCGTGTTATTAGATTGTCACGATTTTTTTAGGGCATGTGCACTTGAGGATTGCTAATCCGAAGTCGCAAATGACTTAAAAAAGTCCGTATTTGTGTGAACTTCCATTATTACCCTCGGTCCCCAAAAAAACATATTAAACGAACATTCTCGACTCGCAACCACACTTTATACGACGCTAACTTAGACAGCCAGGCCAACTCCATGGGTGTCTCGCTAAGTTTGGGCGGGCCATGGCTAATTTGGAGTCCAAAACAATGCCAGCTACGCCCAAATCAGGCGAGACCACTATGGTTTGGCTGCTGGTTTGGCAAGAGGACCATGGTGCTCTCAGCCTAAACTAGGCGGTCCACACCATGGTGCTTACTCGCCTAATTTGGGCGAGCTGCAATTTTAAAAAAACTTGCGATTTAAACTAAGGGCTAAGTTCGGAAGTTCACAATAGTATCACGAAATTGCTACCGTTTTAAAAAGGTCTTTTGCGACCTTCGTTTAACATTTCACGTGCAAATTTCAGTATAAGTTTGTCTCGTGTTTTTGTAGTTTTGAATACGTATAAGTATTTAGTAAAGGTATTGTATGCATCAGATGCAGCAATAAATTTATTAATGCATCAAGTAAATATAGTTTATCCTTTATATCAGATATAGTGATAAATAATAATGGGTCATATATTGAAAAAGGTTTTACTATAATTAACCCATTTTTTTATTTACATCAATATAGTAGATAAATAATTTAATTGTGCATCCGATGTCCTAATACTGTTGTCTAAGTATTTTCGGTCATTTTTTAGTTTTGGTCTACTTATAGACCTACCCGTGTTGTTTCATCTGACGATCCAAGTTTTTTAATATAGAACCAATATAGAACACAACTCTATGAGATTATTTTGTGCGTTGCATAAATTATGATCTATCTAATCTAAACTAATGCGTGTATTTTTGGAAATAATATGAATTTATGTAATTCAAAAATGGAAAAAATTATAAAATAAGTAAGGATATAGTAATAAGGTTCAACTACCCTCTGCAAAATCATATATTGTCGAGGTAAAATGAACACAAGAAGAGTAAAAATGAGTGGGAGATATTTTGTGCAGGATTTTGCACCGCAAAGTTTAATCAAGGACAAATATTTGCAAACGACGTGCCTTAACAAATTCAGCAGGGGCTCACAACTCACATTAATATTAATAAACTAACAATAATACTCAATAAGTGTACTCCAGCATATATTGATGATTTAATGATAATGATAAAGCTATCTACATACACTAGTTTCAGATATTTGATAGTGGATCCATCTCAACTAATAGGTCACACGTTCGAATTCTTTTACCTCTAACTCTCTCTTTTTAAGTGGAATGAGATAAAATTGAAAAATAAATAGTAATTATTCCTTTGACATTTCAAGTTCAAATAATTTTTCATGTGAGATGAGTGATGAATATAAACATATGCTTAGTTTTCACTATATATTAGGTTAGACTTTTGGTTGAAATAAATCCGTATCTACTGTAATACTTTATGAGTTTTTTTTTTTTTATTATATACACTCTGTAGCGCTTATTATAAGAATGAGTAATATAATAAAAAACTAAAAAATTATTATTAATATCACAATTTTGTCATGAATTTATATACTTTTATTCATTATAACTCCGTATTTTTATTTGGTTGCGTAGCTTAACCACTACTTATATTACACAATTTTTTTCTTCAATTTTCCTGATTTTTTTGGGACCTAAAACCTTGGATAAGATAAGGTCCATAAGTGGAATTTTTTTAATTAAAAATAAAAACTAATAACTCATCAAACTGAATATAGCAAGGAATAAAGTACCCTATTAAAGTGGACTAAACCCCTCCAATTTGATTGCTTATTAAGTGGCGTCCAAAATAAAGGTAAGTCATTCTTACCATTGTTAGATATAAGTTAAAATTAGAGGTTTCGATTTTAGAGGCAAATTAAATTACGTACTTAGTTACTATCTACTTTCCTTTTTTTAAAAAGCTTAAAATATGAATTATCATTTGAGGAACTTGTGCTAATAATCTTATCCTAATCACATCGAAAAGTATAATTTTTTTATTCTCCCTTTTTTTACTGTTGATAAAAATTAAAATAATGTAGGGCTATTCACATTGAATTATCATCATATAGTACGTCAGAAGTATTTGAAAGGCCGGGGAACATTTTTGCCTGTATTTGCTTTTATTTCAAGCATAATGTTGTTGTTGTAATGGTCCATAGCACTTACTCACTTCAGCATATCAAATACTTAAATGTCAAGTTTTTATTTTAACCACAATACTATAATAGTACATCACTACAATAATTTTTTAAGAAATTAATTAGTAGGTGTATCTTGTATAATTTATATATAAATAAATTTTTAATGCTTAAAAACTAAGTATTGCCCTTCGTTATTTTTATTTATTTATTTATTTTTGCCTAAGTTGAGCATCAATTTGTTAGGAATATGTCTTAATTGACAGTCAATTAGAAACAAGTTTTGATTGTACTTATATTTTATATGGAGTATCATCTGTCGATTAACAAAATCAAGGAGTAAATCTCTTGAATTTGAATTACACAAATCGACTTTCTCTAAGCGATTGTGAACCCCTAGTTATATATCGCACAAGGGAAAATGTAGTATGGTGCTTTCAAAATTTAAAGAAATGGATTCAAAGCGGGAGAATGTGGAATAAATAAAGCTTAATTACAAAAGCGCTGACTTCAAAGAGGCAAGTGCGTTATGAGACTCTTGATGAGTTACTTGTGAATGGTTCTATATAATATTCCGTATTATAAAGTAGTGATTACACAATATACGACGACATGTCGAAAATTCAAAATACTATACAACAATAATATGAATCAATTTTGCAAAAAAAATAAATATTTCCCAATAATAAAAGATGAACAAACGAAACTATCAACCTACACAATGTCCATATCCATATAGTTTAAAGATTATCTTCGATTGCAAATTCGCCAAATCAATAACAATGCGTTGTATATATCATGTTTAGGGAATTACAAAGAATATTGAGCTCGCAATATACAATAATTGGTTTTGAATTCAAATCCTTACAAATACACTCTATGTTTAGAGATACTAAAACAGTGACACACCAGGACTCAATAATTGTTGCGAAGAAAAGGTTGAGGAGAGTAGTGTTCAAAAGGTAAATCAAAGTTCTTAGGTGCTCCTAGGCTAATCTTGTACACAATCCACTACCACAAGAGTGCACTAGTAGTAGTAGACTAGTAGTACATAACTTATGCTGACAAAATAACAACATACAATGGTTTTTTTTAAAAAAAATTAGAAGAGAAACAGTATCATGTGAATTTACCTTGACCTTTCTCTATTTTTGAATTATTGTTAAAAAACTGAGAAATAAATGCACAAGCTTTTCTACCCAAAAAAAAAAAAAAAAGTACAAGCTTGCTCCGTCAATTCCACAACCTTGTATAATATGTCCAATAATCTCACGTATAATTATACAAGTAGAAATGTGAGACATAGCGAACTCGGTTAATTATAGTTTTCCTCTCAATTTAAAGATATTTTGAAATTGATTTTTCGTTTTCGTTTTTATTACTCTAAACACCAAAAACATATTTTGTAGAAAAGGTTAATACGGAGTACAAGTTTAAATTTATTTTTGATGAAAGCATGAGAATTACAAGAGTACGTAATAGTAGTGCTCCCTTCGTAACATAATTCTCACAACTCTTTGTGTTTTCGTCCATAACATAATTGTTACAACGTTTGTACTTCATTTCTAATTTGGCTTGAAAATTTTTCCTCTCCCCCTTGTACCACATCAAGTGAAATGTGGAAAAAGACACCGAAGTGATCCTTCCACGCACTAATTTGTTCTATGCACACAAAACCTTTCCCTCCAATTTTACCACACAAATTAATGTACTTTCCTTTTGTACTTTACAACTAAACACAATTAAGCTTATTTACAATGTTAACACAGTTTAGTACAAGAATCGTGAGAAATGTGTTACTGAGGGAGTTCATTAGACCACCAATTATACCTAAATATTTTAAATTAAGAAGAAACAAATAATTAATCGAGTACGGAGTAGAACAATTACTCCGTAGAAAAGTACGGTAGGACTTTTTGGTCTTTGAACAATTCGAATAGTCTAATCGAGAAAAAATAATTCTACGTAGTACGGAACACGAACTTATTACAGACTGCATGTAAATTTTTAAATGTTTTGCAGTAATTTTTTAAAATACCTCGTACAGTATTGAATATTTTTTAATTATTATTGTTGGATTTTTTTTTAGATTAAATCAAAAGGTTTTAGTGTATGTTTCCACTAATAGTAAAATGTTATTTGTATTATTTTGTTTGACACTTTTGTCATGAACAAATACAGTATGCATTCGATTCGTACAATTTTGTTGCACCACATTTGTTGTTGATATTTTTGTTTTTCCTCTTTGAAATGCTAAATTTAACTTGCAAAAAATAATATGTGCTGTGCAGTACTATAAAAATTAAAATGCAAAATTATTAATAAAGGCAAAAACTATAGCATACAGTTGGATTAAAGCTTGTTACAGTTCACATCTAGCTTAGGAATAGGCAAGACAATCTACATATAGTCATTCATAATTTGAGTTTCATATACATGATGTATATGACATGATATCATACCTTAGATATGACGGTCCAAAAATGCACATCACCAAAATAAATAATAAAAAATAAAGCTACTTCATTGAAACAATGCATAATAATAATAATAATACTGATGATACAGGTTAGTCATATGATGATTGATCATTGATTAATTTATCACAAATTCAAATTCCAGATCTTTTACAAAACAAAGGCGCAATAAATTAATCACTTAAAAGAAGAGGGAGCATTAGGTAGTCAAAAATCATACTAAAGAAATGAGATGATGGAATTAAATTAGCATTTGGATTAATTTCATTGATTGATATGAATAATTATTGTGCTCTAGCTTCCTGACCACCACCATTAGCAAAATAAAATCAATACCGCTAGCTAGTACTCCTCCACAGTTCATGCTACACTCCACTGTTGTTGTTGGCTGCTGTGATGTTGTTGAGATGACGACTTCGTGATGGGAATCGAATCCGGCGATTTTTTCGGTTTTTCGACGACGACGCAGAGGAGTAATGGTTGTTGTTGAGAAGAATGTTTGTTGTTGTGCATCCATACTTTGAAAGACGCTTCTGTCAACGCCAACTTCTTTACAAATCTTCCACCAGTCTTCTTCACCTTTTCTTCAATTTCCACCTCTATTTTTTCCGAGAATTCGTACATTTTCTCCTTCTGTTCTTGGCTGAACTTGGTTCTGATCTCTTCGTTGTTGCTGCTGCGTGGTTTGCCGTTGTTGTTAGTCGTTGCCGTAATTACCGTTTTGGCCCCCCTCCGCCGCTTCCGTTGCTGTAGAACCCAACCACTCCTCCCCGCTGACGGCCGTTGGATTCTGAGCGATCTCGTATCCGACGCGCGAGGGCTGTGGTTCCCTTAGGAGAGCAGGAGCTGCGAGCGGAGGGAGAAGTGGGGCTTACGCGCCACCGCGGCGGAGGATGAGTGGTGGATGGGTGGGTCGTCGGGTCGCGCGGTGGAAGTTTTCGTGGCAGCCGCAACGCTGCACACGTGAGGAGGTGGGGTCCATGGTTGGAAGTGGGGCCCGGCAATGAACTCGCAGCACCCGTCAAGGCGTGGCCTCCATGCTCGCCGCGTGGTCTTCAGGCATCCTTGTAGGACACGTGGACGTGGTTTTGTTTCCATGCTGCGTGGTTGTGGCCCTCTGAGAGGGAATGAGGCGGAGTTGTCGGTGTCGGAGTCGGGGCTTCTCGGATGGTAGCACTGGCAGTGTGGCGCGGTGTGTGGTGGCCCACTGATGAAGTCCATTGCCATCCTTAAACAAAATAAAATCTTAAAAAAAAATGAAAAATGTGAAGTTATTAGCTTAAAAAAAGGAAATAAAAAAGAAGAAAGAGATGTTTTTTTGAGAGTAATGTAATGGAAAAAGTTAGAAGAAGAAGGTTAAGTTATGTTATGTTTGGGGGGAAATTGGCAAATAAGAGGAGAAAGTGGTGTAAGGGTGGGAGGTGTGTTAGAGGGTAATAATATGTCTGAGAATAGAGAGTTTTGTATTGTGGTTCAATTTCTCTACTAAAACACACACTTCTCTCTCTATTTTGATGATAAGTAAACAAAGGAATACAATAAGATGTTAGTTATGAATAAAAAAAGGGGGGCAGGAATTTTAGGAGAGGGTAATAAGTACACGTGGCGGATTGGGAGTATGGGAGGCCACATGAACCCCACTACGAGGCATAATATGATTCGTAAGATTTGGTTAATCTCCCATTCTCCTCTCCTCCCCCCTTCTTCTTTAAGGTATGTGTGTYTGGCTAACCTCCTTTCTTACTAACTTGTTTTCTAATTCTTACCTCTTTCCCACTAATATCCCTAATTTATGTCCTTTTGATTATATGATTATATCATATCATCAAGCTTTTTTAATTARGACCTTCATGTGATTCTATCCCTAAACCGCAGGGATTGTACTTTSAGTTAGAGTGCCATACCWCTCCTCTAACACCAACATCGGCCTTATAACATTGGTTTCCTTTTCTAATTATTGATCATATCTAGGACCTATTTATTTCAGCTAATTTTTCAATTCAATTCAATTCAATCGCTAATCTAATTTTCATTTTTCATAAACAGTTCAGTTCAGTTCATTTCTATTTATTTTGCTTTCAACTGAAATAAAGAGATCTCTATTTGTAATTACGATTGTTAATATAACACTATTAGAGGTGATATTAATGTTGATATGTGATAGCACAACAGAAGATCGTCCGTAATCTTTAGGATAAGTACGTGTTCGCATTCCTAATAGGGTTGACCAATTGGCCAACTATATAATAGTTTTAAACCATTGTAAAATGAAACCATAATCGATACCATAGTAATTGAATTTTTATTTGTAATTTGTCCTCTCATTTTACTTACAATCACCCCAATGTCACGTGCAAARTTCCTAATTTACCCTTYACCTGTATTTATTCAAACCACCTCATCCACCCAAACTAACGACACCACCAAGCCATATATGGACCCGAATTGCACCACTCCTTCCCAAAACCACAGAAACCATGCATCGCAGTGAAACCCCCAACTTCACAAATCAAACCCCGATCCCAACCTTACGAACATGGCCATAACACAACCCTCTAACTCCTCACGAACCCAAACCACTAGATTCATGCCTCTTTGTTCAAATCGGCACCTAAGCTAAGCTAGCCAGCTAGGTGCATTAACCATGGCTCTTACACGATGGTTAATGTGGAAAAAGTTTACATTAATTATATGAGCGATTGTAAGTAATATAGGYCGACAAATAACAAACAATGTTCTTATTTATCATTCTTGTCCAATCATACTCATCAATTCTAAGAATTATAGTGTATGAACCCAAAAGGCATATATGAATATGATACATATTTGCCGTACATAGAAGCGAAAGACAACAACCATAAGCTTGWTTTGTGCCTTAAAATGCAAATGTGAGTTGTACACAAAAATTATTACTACTTCAGTCATTGATGATTTACACTGGAGTATATGAATTTATAAGGAAGCAGTATTTCCTTAGCAAAGACACATTATCTTTGCTRCGCTATTAATATCATTATATTGTACGACTAAATTTTAAAGGGAATAATTGTTGCAGGTAATAAGTATATATGATTGACATGGTGAAATAAAGAGTTGATTAGTTTATTATAAAACACTTGTTTATGGTCCAACTATGCTGCTAACCATATATAAATTTGATTTATATGTGGTCATAACCAGTCTAACGAAGCCCGATTAGTTGTTCACATCTCACCAATTGAACCATTGACTCAAACTCCAAATTCATTCCATTCAAGTTTATTGGGAAGTCTCAAAGAGAGTCGGGTAGCTTGTTTGTCATATAAAAATATATACTCGTACGTAGGATCAACCTCTAGAAAATTATTATTTTTTTTTTTAAATATGAACCAGATTTATTTTATAACAGTGTAATTTACATTCATGTAAGGAGATTCGAACTTATGACCTACTATATAATAATCTCATTCAACATTATATATAAATATAAGTATATGAATGACGATTAAATGAGTAGTACAAGAAGAAGTTATGAAAAATTGGGATTTTGTACAAATTATTATTAATAATAAAATCGTATGATTTTTAAACAAATGCAAAACTGCAAAAGGGTTGAAAAGACGAAAATGGTGTTATTGCAGGATAAAGTGTATTATATCATAAGTGTAAAAATTCAAGCAGTTATATTTCTAATATATTGGGTGTTTTAACACGTCCTTTACACCAATTTTTTTTT
>SNQN01011817.1:2871-13650 GCA_008642245.1 Bassia scoparia | reverse complement strand
CAACGATCTTTGGGAGGACGTTTTCGTCATTCTAAAAACGCCTAACCAAAGATAATTTCCTACTCTTTCAATATAAACTAATGTATATGGAAAGTAGAGTTCGTAATGGGGACTTGCTAGAAACTAGTAGCGATTAAAGATGTCAAATCATTCGATAAATCTCCGTGATTAAACAACGAACAAAAGGGGGGGAATTTTGTGGTGAAAAAGAGTATCAATGATCTAAATTAAACAAGTGATTAATTAAACTTGTAAACTTGAGGTGACGAACTTAGGAGGTGGTCGGAACTTCACTCTTAATCGATTATATGACCGAAGCACTCGTTTATTTACGTTCTAATTCAGTTCTTGATTAAATATTGTCGAAGACTTAATCTCCGATGTCTATTTAAGTAGCTAAGTCGATGTTATGGTGATTAAACCACGCTTGGTGCGTCTACTTAACACTAATTATCAATCGAACCTTTTCCAAGGCATAGAGATTTGAATCAATAATTGCAATAAGCCTAGAGAACAATAAGATCATCAATTAATTAACAAGGCGTGAATAAACTAATGATTAATCTAGCTTTTACCAAGTTGCAACAATCAAGTGTTTCAATTGGAAAAACCCTTGCTTGCTACTATGAATTTGGGAAGACATAATGAATCAATTCCATACCCTAGCAATGAAAATCAACAAGTACTAACAAGTATATACCAAGTCAATACAAAGAAATAATCATAACAATATGAACAAAAGCTTCAWTTATATATAATCAAGTAAAGAACTAGATCAGATASAGTTTGAGTGAATCTTACATAAACCTTTGAAGATGATTCCAACCACTCTTAAGAGTGCTTAAGCTAGAGAAACCATGTTCATGCTTGATTCCATGAGAATATTTAACAATTAAACTATGCGAATTAACTAAAAGTATTTGAGTTTTAAACCTAAGCTTGAGTAATCAAGGAAGAAAATGATATTTAAGAATGTTCTCACCTTCTTTTTATATAAGCCTTGAACACCTAAAAATCAAGTGATTGAACAGTCCTTAAAACGATTCAGACTACAAGAAGGGCGGGCACGCCCGCACCAGTTACCTACACTGGCCTATTGAACTTAACGGCATATCTCCCTCGTTTTCCATTGTTTGGCTTTATGTACTACTTGTCGGAACGATCTCGAGACAACTTTATATCCACTAGAAGAAACTCGGATATACTTGTAGATTAAAGATATACCCATTTGATATTTGTGTCTATTGACTTCTTTCTTCTTAATTGGATCACTTTCTTTCTTCATATGCTCACTCCTTCTTCCTAGGTCCCAAACAGCTTAAACTTCCACGAAAACATACAAAACATGGAAAACTGAGCTTGATATCAAATACTAAACATAGATCTTTAAAACGCAATTAAATAAGAATTAGATTAAATTAAGCTTTATGACAAACTTTTGTTTAAGCTTAATAGTTAAATTTAGTTTTATACAAACACTCTAAATTATTCAACTATATAAAATGAGCTATTGCTCGTACAAATTGAACCTCATATATTCAAGGAACGAGTCACAGAATCACATAATAAGTGTCAATGACGCGCTTACCTAAGCGAATTGTTACCTTTCCAGAAGAATCTTACCAATATGAATAATTCGATCCGCTATTAAGACTCCACAACACAGAATATGAATATTATCGTCGTCAAGATGAATATCAGATAGATGTAGCGTGCTTTTCGTTGCTACAAGCAAGTTTCAATATAAAACATCATGCTCGGGTGATGGATGAAATATATTAAGGATAATTATTGGCTGTATTATATCTTTTCATATATATTCGATTAGTTTGAAGATGGAGAATACATTAAATATTATCAAGAATCACAACATGAAAATATCGAAAAGATAAGTTTGTTAATATATGTGGAGAATATCAGTGGACATGAAATGAAGTCATTCATGGTAATCCAGACGAATTCAGAAATCTATCTTGACAGCCCATTATGTAAAGGCACGAATTTCATAATATCGAAATCCATAATTGTTTGACCAAAAATTTATTTCAACATCATTATGGAATAATTTAGCGAAATATGAAGAAATTGAAAATAAAATTTGATATCTTTAATTTGATAGACTCAATCTAAATCTTATGTTTTAATGTAAATGTAAGTAAGTAATTTGTATGTTTAATATTATGTATTTACCACACAAAAAACAAGTGTTTACCGACCGTTCAAATAACCAAAATGGTTGATAAAAAACACAGAGACAATCTGGTTAAGACTCATTTACGATCCCTAGCGGCTACTATTGTGCAGTCGACTAACCCTATATGACTGCTAAAAGACTTACGCAAACGATCGTAAATTTAACCAACCAGTGATGTCTGGTAAAATGACAGCATGAAAATTAAAAATTATATAAATGAACAACAATTGCAAATAATGCAAGTAGTTCTTACCCAAAAGTAGCATGGAATAATATATTTTCATGTTAAGAAATGGTCGGAAGAAAATCAACACATGAATGAAAAATCATGAACTTAATATATGTAAAGAATTATAGAAATAATATAAAATATATATTTTGTACAAACTAGCTTGATAACAAGTAAAAATACATTAAAAAAACTCCAACACAATAGAATCTTCTTTATAAAGAAACTCAGAAATTAGTCAATTCACCAGATCTTTAAGCTTGATTTTTCCATATTGTCAATTTCATGGGACAAAAAAACTGTACAAGATCGAAATAAATATTATTAGAATTAAATCAATAAAAACTGAAACGAAAATAAAAAAAACAAAACTAAAACTGAATAAAAAAAATTAGCTGACAATCAATTAAAAGAAAAAAGAATATCAAAATTCAAACGAAAATCTGGGGAAAAATGAAGGGAAACAAAAAGCAAACAAAAACCTAGGAAAATCTCTAAATAAAAATGAAGGGAAATGATTGTTGGGTGTGTGGCTGGATTGGGGTTGGGTGGTTCACGAGTTTGCTGGTKATGGTGGTGGTTCGCCAAGTTGCTGGTTGTTGGGTTTGTGGCTTGGTTGGGGTTGGGTGGCTCGCGAGGGTGGTGAAGAGGTGGTGGTTGCTGGTGGCGCAGGGCAGTGCGTTCTAGTGGGGGGTGGCGRCGGTGGAGGGGGCTACTGGTGTTGGTGCAATGGCAGTGGAGTGGGGCTGGTGGGGGGTTGTGGGGGTGGTTGTTTAGTTTTATTGATCTTTTTTAAAAATTCTATTTTATGTTAAAAAAAATTAAAAATTAACCTTAGTTTTGTTAAATAAAATCATTAAGGTTATAATGTGGAAGGTTTTCGAAATTCAGGGGTACAATAGAGAGGGCAAAAAAATGGAGTATATTATAGAAAACACGATTTTTCAGGGATATAGTGTAGAAAATCCCGATAGTATTAAAAAGAATTAAAGAAGAATTTCTAAACTTGTGATTATGTGAAGACAACACCAACTTTGTAGGGATATGAGCTCATTATATTAGCTTCGAAATGTTATAAATTAGATTGATTGACAATTCATTATTGTTATTGTCATTCAAGATGTGTAAAATGTTACATATAAACCCAAGTAAGTCCTCTTACATAGGAAAATAAAGTGAATAAACTCGAATTAGTCAACAAGATTAATGTCGCACAAATATGCTCCTATAAATAACTTGATACATGTTAGTTTAACTTTGTTAAAGACTTAATAACTTCGAAATTTTTGTAGTATTAAAATTATTGATGTTTTAAGCATGTGAAGAGTCATGGCTATCTCAGTTTGTATGAAAAAAGTGAATGTACTTATTATTGTTGTCCACTAATTTGTTTAGGTGGTTGTCTTTTAATTGATCTAGTATTATAGGAAGGTGAATAGTCTATTCCAATTTAATCCATTCAACTACAAAACCCTTAGCCGTTCACATGTACATCAATAATGGATATGGAAAAAATATAGAGAATGGATTTAAGAATTTRATATAAGATACCTTATGCAAACTAATTGCATACAAAGCATTAAGCTGTAGTTGTGAAAGAATATCAAATAAATTATATATTTACRGGAAAAAATCACTTACAATATGACATTTACACTACTTTACTGTAACAAAAACTTTGATAGTTTTAAGAGAGATAGAGAAAGAGATAATGAAACGTAATATTGTTGTATTCCTTGACATAAAAAATTGAGTACAAGATGACTACAATAGATTAAATATTTAAAATACATGCTTCCTAAATTCAAGGCATTAAGCTAGTAACAATGAACTTGATATATTCCACTACTGAAAATTCTAGACCCACTAACAAATTACTTAACGCATACTAGTCAAACTTTGAAGGATTATCCAACACACTTCCTTCAAAGTTTGGTTATTGAAAATAGTASGTGACTCCTTCTTCAACCATACGACGAACGACTCTTGCTTCTCGTCATACAACTGSTAATTTTCGATCAATTTTGTGATGCACATTATCATCACCTATACCTACTTTAATGCACTTCTCATCAAAAACTCTACTTGTTGATGCACATTATCACCAACCACTATTCAATGGAGCACATGTCTCCATCAACACTTTTGACATAGTACTGCAAATTTACTATGCCCTACTACTTTTTCACGATCGCATCAAACTCGAGAGCTACAACCTCAACCATAACTTCGACTAGCAACACCAAAAACTTTTTTTTTTTTTTTTGCCCTCTTTTTACTATTTTTGAGCTAAAAGGGAACCCATTAACACCACAAACAAACTCACAAATTTTCTGTAACTTTTTGTCTTTTTATTTTTCTTCATCTCTTCCCYTTCTCCTTTTTTTTCACACACTTTCCTGGTCTCGGATCTAATTATTTAATCTATTTAAGTCATCTTGTACTCAGTTTCTTATGTCAAGCAATACARCAATATTACRTTTCTTTATCACTTTTCAAATAATTTTGATAAAAATTCTTTATTAAAACTAACATGGTATCACTTTCATCGAGATAAAAAGAAAGTGGCCCACGTTCATGTGATCCTATAGGAAAGTCAAATAACAAACTTTGAATTATTTGCTAATTACCAACATTCCCTCGTTAATTCAAAGTTAAATACTCTCATCTTCATTTTGGAAAAATTCGTGTTTCTTTGATGAAAGTGACTTGGTAAGTACATCAGCAACTTGTTGATTTGTAATGCAAAACTTCACTTCAACTTCTCGTTTTGCTACTAAGTCATGTATGAAGTGATGTCGTATGTTAATGTGCTTCGTACRGCTATGAAATWCTACATTTTTTCAGATTAATTGCTAACATATTGTCACTATATATCTCAGTAGCACCCTTTTGCTCTTRAAGAAAGTCTGCTAACAATCTTCTTAGCCAAAAAGCTTGACAAGCAGCAGAAGTAATTGCAGAATACTCCTCCTCAGAGGAAGATAAGGCAACAACACTTTGTTTTTTTGAGGACCAAGAAATAACACCGGACCCAAGAGTGAACATGAATCCGAAAGTACTCTTCAATTCCTATCATCAATAGAACCTGCCCAATCGCTATCACAATATCCAACCAACTTCATATTATCAATAGAACCTGCCCAAATTTTATAAAAAACACAGATGACAATCGTAATTYAATTTTATATATTAACATTGGATCTAAATTCTAAAACACAAGATTATACTTTCTCTTATGTACWGATGGAAGTTTAAAAGATTCTCACTACTAATGAATAGTACCGAATTACTTTGTGACATGAATTTAGTCAAATGACGAGAGTACAAAAGTACCCTACACATATTTAATTGAATTTTTTTTCTTTTTTTAAAAAAAATTATTTATATAACATACCCCTCTGTTTTATTCTTAATTGATGTACCATACCCATTTGGCATGGTATTTAAGAGTTGATTGAGTTGGATAAAATASTTGAGTAATTTTGATAAAATAATTGAGTAATTTCGGTAAAAGAGTAAATATATGTGAGTGAAATTTTTTGGAAAAAGGTAATTTTGGGTAAATAGATTGGGTAATGTAATGAAAATTAAATTTAAAAATGAGTAATTCATTAATGTTAGAGTAAATAAAATAAGTAAAAGGTAAAAAAGTTATTTTTAGATTTGTTTGGAATAACTAATTGAAAATATCCCAAAATGTAAACTGAAACAACTAAAAAAATGGAGGGAATATTAATTAAATCTATTAGCTAAAAAATAGTAAATAATATCTTTACTTAATTCTAGAAGATTCTTCTTATCAATATATAATTTATAATTATTTATAAAATTGTAATATCAATCAATATAATATGATACATTAAACGAAACCTATTTATTTTAAGCAAAAATTTGACAAAGTCATATCTTTTATTATATGATAATATTATTATTCCGTACTACAATACAATATATCATAATAAATTTTATAAAACACAATTGTAAATTAATTCAGGAATTGGGACCCGTGCATGGGATCCTAAACTAGATTATCATGCACGGGTCGTGGTTAATGCACGGGTCATGGACTAATAGGTCTGTGCATAACATAATATTAGGACCCGTGTATAACAAATTCCATAATATTGTATAACATAATATTATAAAACACAATCGTTTTAGATTCAATCTTGACAAATATTAAATTACAAAATTATTTTACTTTTTTTTTTACAGTTTTCATGAATAAATTTAGTAACTACCGTGCATCGCACGGGCGCTAAGCTAGTAATATTATAAAACACAATCGTTTTAGATTCAATCTTGACAAATATTAAATTACAAAATTATTTTACTTTTTTTTAACAGTTTTCATGAATAAATTTAGTAACTAGCGTGCATMGCACGGGCGCCAAGCTAGTTTAATCTATTTAAGTCATCTTGTACTAAGTTTTTTATGTCAAGCAATACAGCAACATTACGTTTCTTTATCTCTTTCTCTATCTCTCTTAAAACCAACACCACCAATGCCATCATCACCTTCATTCCCAGTGCCACAACCTAATCAGTCGTCACCACATCCTTTGCTACAAGCCCAAAATCACTATCACCATCACAAAAATCACCTAGAAATCAACTTTTGGCCACCATCTCCCAAACCACCACCAAAAACCAACACAGCAACACTCACCCCAAACATCCACCACTACAAAATCCACCCTAAAATTCACCAAACCAACAAAAATTTATAATTGGTGTTGCGTTGGTGGTCARGGAGATGAAGGAGCAAAGAAAAAGGTCATGACTTTGTAAATGAAATTGACTTAGAATGTTTATTTTTCATAACATGTAACGTCAGGTTTGAACCATGTTTTATGTATTGCTTTTTCTAGTTTTCGGCATATATAAGCTCAAAACACCTGGCAACAAAGACAACAATCAAACTCTGATCTAATACCTATCATAACAGGCTAACAGCAATATACCATAGAAACAGATCTAAGCATTGGGAGCAAACTCTAAAGAAAGAAAATGGCATAATCTAAATGCAGTCACACTTCGTACAACGTTTCATACACAACAGAATAGCTTAATATAATGATCGACATAAATAGGACGACCAGATTCAATCACCAATGGCAGCAACCCTCAGATTTTAAAGACTCGTTAAAAGGACAATAATAAGTCATAAAGAGATCATGCCGTTTATTATTGAACCCAATAATTTAGAGACCGAGAGTACATCCGGAGGAAGAAGCAAAAAGAGTAACAATAACCAATCGTAACAATTACAAACCAGCATCATGTCATATATCAGAATTCTCTGTAGTATAGCATGCTCAATTTATAGACATGCACAATCTTCGATCTACTAAAATGCCATAATATGTGTATGTTATATGTCACCCAGAGTTTCATAAAGTGGCAAATCCGAAAAATATATTCCATATCTCTCTGTTTAAGATAGAGAATCAGCAGTTTAAGATTTTGTCGAATGCTTAAAACGCTGAAGATCAGAAACTTTACCTTTCAGTTATTAGACTATCTCTATCAAAATGGACATTCCTAATTTCCCACAATTCCACACTGTTGGAGTGAGAAACAATTCGCAACCCCCATATAATACAACGTTGAATGCACATTACATATCTTCTTCATCATACTCATCAGTATCACTATCTGACTCATCTGCTCTAGATCCCATTAAAGATTTCATGTCAAAAGTGGGTTCAGGCTCAATCTCCTCAAAATCGATAGATTCATAACTCATTCTTCGCTCAAACTTCTCGYCTGAGCAATTCAAAAGCCAAGATAGGGAACATTTCAACTCTTTCTTAGCAACCTGTTGATGCCTTGGCTTTATTGTGGATTCCAACCCATAAGTGAAGAAGGCCGGAAAATCAACCAAGTCATCCAAAGGTCTAGCCATTTCCAATTGAAAGTAATCGAAATTCAGCTTCATTATATCTAGATTTAATGCAAGCAACTGTGGGTACCCAACAACCATTTTCTTAATCTGCTGTAAAGAAAAACCACAAAGTTTAAGGAAATCCACGTGCTTCACTATCGCTGTTTTACTGAGGCTTACGGCTTGAGGCATCCTCTCAATTATTTGACCAAAGTCTTCTGAACCCAGATCAAGGATAGAGTTGAATGATCTTTGTTGTGCACAAAGCTTGGACTTCAAATCAAGCCCAATAATCTCAGGATACTGAGCAATCACAGCTGCAAGCGACTTTTCTCTAACATTATATTCTAAAAGGCATTCAACATTTGGTTTTACCGTCTCCTTTAATTCATATCCAAGGATGTGAGGCCTTTGCTCAATCAATCTAGCAACAGCTAGTCTGGGAATGCCTAGATTTTCAAGGTACTCCACAAAAGGTTTGATGACACGGCCCACTCTCATGCCTAAAATCTCAGGGTATCTAGTTAGAAGTCCACCGATCTCTCTTCTTCCAACCCCAATGCCTACCAAATATGCTACAGATGTGCTCATAGTTCCTTCAAGCTTAAATCCCAAGAGTTCTGGATACCTCTCTAGAACACGAGGAATATCACCTTGTTTAATATCCATTCCTTGCAGATATTTAACTACTGGCTGAAGATCCACAACAACACTAGCATGGAGGACTTGCGGGTACCGTCTCAAAAATTCAGTGATGCTAGATTTACGAACTCCGAGTTTTCCAAGATAATCTAGTACTGGGATCATGTTCTTCTTGACACTGCAGCCAAGAACAAGGGGATAATTATTGATATCCTCAATTGTCAGTCCAAGTTTGTGTAGAAAGTCAACGCGCTCCCTCATGACATCAACTGTAACAGGCAGCTCCAGCCCATCAAGTTCATCAGGTATGACACCAATCCCTCTCAAAAACTCATAAACTCGGGCACGATTCTCTAACTTTTGTTTCTTCATCTCTAATAAACTAGGACGTACATACAAGGATGAAGCACCTTCTTCTTTCTTCATCCTTTGGCTATTGTAGGGCTTAGATGCTGACACACCTCGAGGGCTAGATCTTTCAGCTACTGAGTGCTGAGACCTAAGTTTAAACCCAGCTTTTTTTTTATGATTACATGGAACTGGAAGCGCTAGAGTGGAGATCATTTGTACTTCACGGAAMTTCAGAGTTGGCAAATCCAATTGCAATAATAAACATCCAGGTCTAGTAATACAAGTGCAGCTTCTAAGATTCATATTTATGTAGGAAACAGGCATTCAGTTATCTGCAAGTGAAAAAAAAAAGGGGGAGAAAGAGGAATAATTAAGTCAGTCTTCTAGCATGCATAATATATAAAGTACTGACTACTGACAAGAAATCAACCATCCTGCTCTCCAACCTAACCGGGGCAAAGTGGTCAACGCAAAGCTCTCTAACTTCTTCCTTCAGGTTTTCACTTAATAACCTAGAGTCCTAGACTAGACTTTCATTTCAGAAGTACCCATGTCGGATCTTCAACACACGGACACGGTAAAGACATTTAAACACTTCATTTTTCACAAATTAGCCCAATTGAACACAAGGATACACACCCTTGTCAGATATGGGTATCAAGTCCATGTAATACAGGTTCCCGTCTACAGGCTACAAAACCATTCCTAGTCTTCACTCTATCACTCATGCCCTAATGTCCCAGCTCACTCCTTTCCTCTTCACACACATGTATCACAATCTTGCATTGTAAGCTAAAGCACAGGTCTGAAAGCTTCGAGTAAATTCTAGTTGCTTTTTAAAAGCTCAAACTATGAATCCTGATCATTACCATTTCCTTACTTTTGTTAGTAAAAGAGTGGACCATAATCATATCGTTAAAAACTCATCAATGTAATACCAACTGAACCAAAAACAGTCTGCATTTACATACTTAAACATACCAAATTTCTTCCCATCGCTATCAGGGACCTACTTCACTCGTCCATACAACCCATTGTTGTTCAAATACTTGTACGGTTCTATGACTTCTAGATTCAATGAAATTTTACAGTCACCTCTATACCTATAAAACAAACTTACATGAAATATTAAAACTCGCATCACATGACGAAAACTAAGACTAATCTATTACTATATTTAATAACATGGTTTTTACATACATTGTTGACACATGGCACTTCCATATTATTTTCATTTAATTATTTTTTTAAAAATACCTAAAATCCAATTTATTGGATGAACAGATGCAATGTGGAAAAGGTGCTTGAAAAGAGATGGTGATTTACAAAAGCAGTAAAATAAAATAAGTTAGTTATCAGTAAAACCCGGTATGTTCTTCGGTTGGTCTTTCCTTTGCCTTACACACAACACACTTAGAGAGAATCAGAGTGTTTTTGTAGCAATATGAATGTGTGTTGTAATTTAATTATCAT
>SNQN01011812.1:5936-17802 GCA_008642245.1 Bassia scoparia | reverse complement strand
TATATATATATATATATATATATACACTAGCCGTTGCACCGCGCGCGATGCGCGCGGTGCCCCGGACGGTGTGCTAAACAAAAGTATACAATCAATACGATCAACCCAATATTTATGATGAAATAATATTAACCCTATCATGGATTAAAATGAAAAGTATAACAACCTCAAATATCGCAATCAGTAAAATTAAGGTCAAATAAGAGTAATTAAACATATTTATCACATCACAAATGCTTGACAAAAGACACCCTCTTGTACCTAGCACAATACAAGTATTGTTTACATAATGGAATGCATTCACCTATCGTGTCCCATATTATGTTATAAGGGACACAATAACTTTACGCGTCGCATATTATATTAGAAGGGATACAATAGGTTTATGTGTCCCTTGTTTATTTAGAGGGGGACACGATAGCATTCACCTATCGTGTTTCATATTATGTTATAAGGGACAAAATAACTTTACGCGTCGCATATTATCTTAGAAGGGATACAATAGGTTTATGTGTCCCTTGTTTATTTAGAGGGGGACACGATAGCATTCACCTATCGTGTCCCATATTATGTTATAAGGGACACAATAACTTTATGCGTCGCATATTATCTTAGAAGGGATACAATAGGTTTATGTGTCCCTTGTTTATTTAGAGGGAGACACGATAGCATTCACCTATCGTGTCCCATATTATGTTATAAGGGACACAATAACTTTACGCGTCGCATATTATCTTAGAAGGGATACAATAGGTTTATGTGTCCCTTGTTTATTTAGAGGGGACACGATAGCATTCACCTATCGTGTCCCATATTATGTTATAAGGGACACAATAATTTTAGGCGTCGCATATTATCTTTGAGGGGATGCGATAGGGTGTTGCAAAAAAATTCAACATCCTATCGTGTCCCATATTATAAAACGAAGGGACGCTATAGCTTTAGGCGTTCCATATTTTATTTATGGGACACGATAAGGGGGTCACCTTAGGTGTTTTTTGTAGTAGTGACTGGTTGTCTAGTAAAAACTTTACTCCAAGCTCCAATACCCAGATTGGGTGTCTCATCTTCAGCAAGTCCACATCATTGCTCCTCTTACGACGAACAGGCATCTGGGTATCTAGAGGTTCCAATGGATGCATCTTCCCATAAGGAGCTTCCAGACACTACATTCATATCAATATACGCTGAGATTAATTAACACTTGGACAAAATGATTAAACGGATACTCCTAAAATAATCCTACAATATTTGACTCACCCCTAGGCTGCCATAGTCACCAGTACGCAATACATCAGCCTTCTTTGCCTCTAATATAGCTTCGGCATCCCAGGCCTCCATACGAGGTACTATCCCCCAATCGATAGGACATTTGGACAACTTGTCCAGATAAAATATCTGCAGGTAACGGGTGTCTATTAAAGCATTATATATAATAAAAAGTAATGAAGAAATACACAGACAGATCCATTAAGTAAACAGACCGCTAAAAATATTGTGCAACCCCCAAGACCTTTAGCAAGTCCATCAGATGTGAACCTACTTGAGAAGTTCGGTATTGCGCTAATCAGATCATCTAATACAAAGGAAAACCAGTCATATTAGTTTGCCTCCCTTACAACAGTCACATTAGGTAAAATTGCAGCATATATCCTATGACTGGTCGTTGGGCAAAGAACATCGTTTAGAGCAATAATCAAGAACACATTTTTAAAGTCTTCTTCTCGAATATCCTTTTGTAAAAGTGTATCTTCCAGTAGTTGTCGACTAATTTCCTTGTTACCCTTACCATCTACATCTTTGTCGAGAAACCAATTCTTCAACGCCGCAACAACAGCCTTCAAGCGATCATTATCCGCCTTCTTTGGAACTTTCTTCCCGCGATCACCATTTTCATCTCCCAAAGGGATACCTAAGATAGAGTTCACCTGAATCTTTGACAATGGGAAAGTTCGACCGCCCACTTAGAGGGTATTTTTAAGAGGATCAACATGTGTTGTGAGCCAATAGCATAGTTTCCACGGCAACTTAACACCGTACAACAAAGCCAAGTTCCCCATGCCCATTTCTTCGACCCACTTTATCTTTTCCTCGTTAAATTTAGGGAAAAAATCTGCAAGATACTCCACACGACAATTCACGTTTAAAATCAAATCAGGGTACCCCACAATAACAATCAACATACAATTCACTGCTAATTATATGCTCTGGACAAAGCTATAATTTGAGTATAGTATGCAACTTATGAACACGTACTTTTACTAATCACCAAATACATATAATATTTCAATGTACAAGTACCGTTAAATACATCTCAATAAGTAATTTGCCAATTAGAAACATAGATTTTTTAAATGTCCCCACACAAAATGATTTGCAATCTCGCTACTTGAACACACATAAAGTCACGCAAACACCTAAATCAATCGTGATTTGTTGAAATAGGGTTACTGGTATAAAACCTCATCGTGACGACCTCCGGCAAATCGATATCTTATAACAATACGCTGCTCCTTCGCCTCCTTCCCCGTTAGTGTGAGTCCACCGTCGATCTGCTGTTCAAGGTCATCCGTGATATCCATTGTCGCATCAACCTCCGTGTCATTGCTCGTTGTTCCCTTATCCTTCTCCGTTGCCACCGTGGCCATTTTTTGACACTCCTCTTTTTGCTACTGAAGCGACGATGTTTTTCTTCCTCCTTTTGGGCTGCCTTTTGCCTCTCCTACTGTTGCCTATAGGTGATTAAAATTTACACAGGTTAGGATATCCCATCAATGTTTAATCGCGAACTAAATCTTGCTACTTTTACCAAATTGATGTACTCATAAGTGAAATCGTAGTACAGTCACCTGAATTTTCATCGACTGCCTCCTCCTCTACCACCACCTCCGCCTCCATCTCAGCCTAGTTTTCTTCCATTTTWKATTCACAAGATCTTCAAAGACTATAGTAAGMYAGAGAAATCGAAATTTCAGCTAACTGTGGTAAGGGTGCTAAAGTGCTAAACACCCATACGCTCGACTATATATACTCCATAATTACCAGGCACTACAGAGTTTTGGAAGATGGCCCAATCCATATTGTCGGATTCCTTGCTTGAGCTATCTCCTTCTAGAAACTATAGGTTCACCCCATCACCACCTGAAACACCACCATACCTACGGAGGACTCCAAAATCTTCCCCCAACACATCACCACTAAGACTCATCGATTCTGATCACCATTACCTCCCATTCAAGAACCCAGTAAAATTGATTCTCTCCGAAATGAACTTCAATGTTGTCGATTATATCAAGGAATTCTCTAATTAGAATGATATCCACACCACTCCACCTTCTACYATTCGTAAAATCATCTTGACCCCTAAATGTGTTCTAAAATGTTGGCTCGACCTCAAGATGTTAACAGATGACGACAAGCTCATTCCTGCCCACCTACCTCAATTTTCCGACCTACAATTCCTGTCGRCAGCTTTGATAGTTTGTTTAATTTGGGGGATGGACAAATTGGAGAGGGATYGAGCGATGGAAGTCGTGCCAAAGGAATTCGAAAGAATCATAGTTCCACCACCGATATTACCAAAGGAAATGAAGGTGGTGCACATGGATCGGGTGGGATTGGAAGTTGAGGCAACAAGCAACGACGACGCCATAGCAGTTCTGAAGACGAAATCAGAGCACAAGTAGATTAACCTTTACCTGAATCGGACCTCGGTAACCGCTTATAATGATGCTAGCTTAATTGATGTATGTTGGAAGCCCCGATGTTTGTCGTTGTACAGGCCTGAATTGCTGTAGGAATTCCTGCCCCTCCCGACTGTTGAATAAAATACCACGTTTCTTTACTAGAARACAAAGGGCATTGCAAGGCCATGCTTCCAAGCTAATATTCGATTCCTCCTACAGCAACACTCACCTCATATGCTGATCCTATCTGAGTTGAGAGTTAGTAAGCAGAATGTGCAAGAAATAGTTGTAAATCTACCATTTGATAATTGGTTTTGTGAGGAGCCGGTTGGATTTTCAGGAGGGTTGTTGATTCTATGGAGGACTGATTAAATTATCTTCGAAAACATGCAAATGACTCGACAAGGATGTCGTGGCATACTGCGGGTGAGAACTTCCAATCAATCCTTAATTTTATTTTCCAAATTCTTATAGATTTTCATTTATTTGCTATTGTTTCTTTATTTAGGTCAATTGCAAGAACAATGTGATTAGTTGTTGACAATGGCTTGCAATTATATTTATTATGTTGTTCCTTATTAAGTTCAGTGTGGTGGTTTTTAATTAATGATGTTTGGGGTTATTACTAGTTTTGGGTTGTGTTGCTGGATTATTATTTATTTACTTAATTAACATATATACAATCCAACTCAAGTCATGTTTATTAGATGTCTAATATATATTGGCTATCAGTAAACAATGTATACAACCCAATAATTTTGGCCTTTGATCCATAATGTGAACAATGTGTTGTTTGAGCGTAAGGTCGTCTAGATGTCATCTGGTGGAAATTGCAATTATGCTTAGTGATCACAAAGTATACTGAGAATTATTAGAATAAGTAGTCCTAAGGAAACTAAATGCTAATTTAAAATCGGCTACAAAATACATGCCTTGTAAGCAAATGAATGTGATGACTAAACATCCATCAACCAGAGTTTCATAATTAGCACTTAGCTTGCCTTGTATAAAAATAAAAGTCTTTTACATTTGATATCCTAGTGGCTTTGATCCTTAATTATTCATAACAATACAATTACTCATTAAACTAGTCTATTTTCTACCTTAGATAGCATTCTTCGCATCTTTATTAAATGTATCAATTACAACTTCGGTTATATATGCCATAATCTAATAGAATGGTTTGTATATTGTTGCGTATACAACATGTTATGTAGGTCAGTAAGTTAGAGTTTAAACAACATAAAGAATCTATATCTATATAATTTTCATAAGCAAGCACAAAGTCTTAACACTCCAATAGATAACAATAGTAAATAGAGATAGGGATACATCTACTATATAAAGAGGTTGTCTATTATAAAGTTAAGAGAAACAATCATACATGAACCCTAAAACGATATTTGAATGGAAAAATCAGTAAACAGAATAACAAGTTACTATGCTTATTAATCAGATCACGTGCAAACATAAAACTGTTAACGATTTTAACAATAATTCAACTATTATAAATACTAAAAACTGAAAAGCATGTTCATAAAAAAACAAAACATAAGAATGCTTGCACTTGTATAGGTAGTAAAATCGAGATCCAACCATCAGCCTTGCGCCGAAGAAGAAGAAGAAGAAGAAGAAGAAGAAGAAGAAGAAGAAGAAGAAGAAGAAGAAGAAGAAGAAGAAGAAGAAGAAGAAGAAGAAGAAGAAGAAGAAGAAGAAGAAGAAGAAGAAGAAGAAGAAGAAGAAGAAGAAGAAGAAGAAGAAGAAGAAGAAGAAGAAGAAGAAGAAGAAGAAGAAGAAGAAGAAGAAGAAGAAGAAGAAGAAGAAGAAGAAGAAGAAGAAGAAGAAGAAGAAGAAGAAGAAGAAGAAGAAGAAGAAGAAGAAGAAGAAGAAGAAGAAGAAGAAGAAGAAGAAGAAGAAGAAGAAGAAGAAGAAGAAGAAGAAGAAGAAGAAGAAGAAGAAGAAGAAGAAGAAGAAGAAGAAGAAGAAGAAGAAGAAGAAGAAGAAGAAGAAGAAGAAGAAGAAGAAGAAGAAGAAGAAGAAGAAGAAGAAGAAGAAGAAGAAGAAGAAGAAGAAGAAGAAGAAGAAGAAGAAGAAGAAGAAGAAGAAGAAGAAGAAGAAGAAGAAGAAGAAGAAGAAGAAGAAGAAGAAGAAGAAGAAGAAGAAGAAGAAGAAGAAGAAGAAGAAGAAGAAGAAGAAGAAGAAGAAGAAGAAGAAGAAGAAGAAGAAGAAGAAGAAGAAGAAGAAGAAGAAGAAGAAGAAGAAGAAGAAGAAGAAGAAGAAGAAGAAGAAGAAGAAGAAGAAGAAGAAGAAGAAGAAGAAGAAGAAGAAGAAGAAGAAGAAGAAGAAGAAGAAGAAGAAGAAGAAGAAGAAGAAGAAGAAGAAGAAGAAGAAGAAGAAGAAGAAGAAGAAGAAGAAGAAGAGAAGAAGAAGAGAAGAGAAGAAGAAGAAGAAGAAGAAGAAGAAGAAGAAGAAGGAGAAGAAGAAGAAGAAGAAGAAGAAGAAGAAGAAGAAGAAGAAGAAGAAGAAGAAGAAGAAGAAGAAGAAGAAGAAGAAGAAGAAGAAGAAGAAGAAGAAGAAGAAGAAGAAGAAGAGAAGAAGAAGAAGAAGAAGAAGAAGAAGAAGAAGAAGAAGAAGAAGAAAAATCATGATAACCTTTACAAGATTACGTGAAATTTAAAAATAAAAAAGAAATTGCCAACTAATTAAACATTATTAGCTATTATTTAGGGAAAATAACCGTTATGGTCTTATTGTTGTTGATTAAGTTATTCCTCCTAGCTTGTTTAGTCTTTTACTCTATAACTAATGGTGATTAGGGTTTTACTTTAATGATTCTAAACAACAGGTTTGATCCTCTGATATGATATGAAATGCCCCTAAGAGATGTATTATTGTTAAGATAAATATGGAAATATTTACCTTGGTCAAACGTACAGTTATTCTTCTTGGTTTGTTACCTTAATTGTAGGATAGATTATTGTTTCCTTAGTCAAAGTCTCTACTGCCTTGTTAATAGCCAAAGAATGAGGCTGAATATTGTTGTGTAAACTGTATAAATATCAATGGAACGCCACTAATGGTTGGTTAACATTTGACTGTTTGTATGCTGTTGAAGCAATGCAATAAGGTGACTGTTACATTTTGTGTTTTTGACCTAATTTATCTGCATATTGTCAATATTGATAGTACTTTTTATATTCTTGCTAGCCAACATGTTTTGTGATTTTAGCACCACACCCTAAAATAGCTGTCTCGTCCTATGTGTTGATATAAACTGCAGGGACCATTATCAGGTAATTGCATGAACTTGAGGATACAGTGATTTCCAGGCGTAACATTGGAATACCTGATGTTATGCACTTACGGTGTTGCGATTTACAAGTAGTAGAAGTTATGACGATAGTCTTTTGCACATCAGTATGGTAGCTAACTTTTGATGGGTTGTATTCATCGAGGACCTACAATGGTCTTGTTCTTGCACCTTTCACTTGGTAGACCAATATGTTTTCTTTTCTATAGTCTATGTAACAATATTCCGGTGTTTAAAAGTGTTATTTACTTTAGATAAGTCGTAGCTCTCGTTTTTAATCTTTTTGTTTGCGCAGATGATAGTTTGCATATTAATATGAATTCAAGTGATAATTAATTCATAAGTAAAATGCTAGGCTCCGTCACTTAGCAAATCAAACAACCCGAAGTGCTAAGCCTAGTTGTCCCCCCACCAAGCTCAAATGTCACAAGGTTTCCCTCAGACATGTTCGCATCCTTAGCAAATTTACGAAATCCGGCGGCGAACTTGACGTTGTAGCACCTCCCTTCAACATCAAAATAACTTCTAACTTTGACAATTATGTCCATTGAGCTGGTAGCATGGGGGGAGTACAGAGTGACGCTTACCGCCTTTGGGATGGCAGCACCAGGAAACATATGCTCCTACGCAAAGGCCTTGGGAATGGTCTGTGAAGGAAACACAGGAAGCTCAATTTGATTTATGATCATAAAAGAAGAAAAGTATTTAACAAACCATGAAAATAGAGGTTTACCACAAATCCACTTTGTATGTACTGCTTGTTTATCAACACTTTGAAGGCCGGATAAAGAGAGTCTCTGAGGTACGTATGCGCTCCCATGGCCATTTCGGTTCTCCAGTAGGCTTCACCAATTTACCTCATGCGCCCTCCGATCAAATACGAGTTAGGGCCAGGACTGAGAATTTTGATGAGTCCAAATTGATCGAACAACCCGAAGGTGAGCACTCGATTTCCGGGGAACTAAAATTGCATGATATCACAGAGGACTTCCGACCATCGTTTGGATCGATGAAGTAGAGAAAATCTCCACCGGTTAGGTCGACTTTGGTGAGCGTTAAAGTAGAAACACGGAAAGTATCCCGCCTTCAAATCTGAATCGACCCCTTTTTCCCTATCATGTGGCGGTTGAAACGCCTAGGGAACGACTACAAGGAATTAAAACGAATGCAACAAAGACATGGTTAGATTGATTTGAGCATAAACACAGACTACTAATTAGCAAGCCCAAAAAATCAACACTTCAAACCATCAAACCATCAAACACATATGGAAATCTAATTCGAAAACAAAAATTCCATCCTGCTTGCACACATTTTCCTTAATTCTAAACGCTTAGGGAACGTCTACAAGGAATTAAAACGAATGCAATAGAGCAGGGTTAGGCTTATTTGAGCATAAACACAGACTACTAATTGGCAAACCCAAAAATCATCAAATCAAACCATCAAACCATCAAACAAATATGGAAATATAATTCGTAAACACAAATTCCATCCTGCTTGCACGCATTTTCCCTAATTCTAAACCCTAATACTTAACAAAAATAACCAACAAATACTCATACATTCCAAACAATTGAACAAATAAAACGTTCAACGAACACAGTCAATGTAAACTACAAACAAATATTCATTATATTTAACCCCAAAAAGTCAACACAAATAAACATCAAAAACTCATAGTTAGGGAAAGCGTAAAACATAGATTGATTAAGTTATAAATGCACAATTGAACAAATAAAACTTTTAATGAACACACACAATGTAAACCACAAACGTAAATTCATTAACTTTAAAGCCAAAATAAATCACTACACAACATCAGGATACACATATTCATTTGTAACTCATGAACACAAAATACTTTAGTAAGAACACACAGAAAATCAACTTAGTAAATCAACATTGAGCAGGTAATTGGAATTACCAAGTATTGTAGTTGGTCCGAGCAAGCATGAATGGTTACTCGTGGTATCTCAACKATGTTCGGGAGGAAGATGAATGGACTAGATACTGGTAATGAGAGTAACAACAGATGAGAAAGCGAGAGAAAGAGAGAAAGAGATAATGGATAGTTGAGTGTTATGTTGCTTCGAATGGCCCGAGAAAACCCCACGAAAGTCTAATCAAATATAAAGCGCTGCTATGTTGGAAATGACTTAGGACTAAGGGGGATTTATTGCTAAGAAAATGGTGTTGGAACGATTAATAGGTGTATCACCATTTACACCGGTTGAATTATCAGGTTGGTTTTATTGTTACCAATTTGGAGATGGACTAGGTTTTGGGCCTTTGGTCTTTGGGCCTTTTACAATTGACAACACTACTATTTAAAAAAAAAAAAAACTGATATTGTAAGAATCATTGTTATAATAATTCTTATTATTTTAAGTATAATTATATTGCTAATATAATAATAATACCCCCAAGGTTTCGCGTTTTCTACAATAGACCCCTGCAAAAAATTTCTTCTACAATATACCCCTGAGTTTTAGTACCCTTCTACGTGATAACCAAATGTTTAAAGGTTAAGCTCAATCTTTGATTGAGRTTAACCTTTAATTGACATGAGAGGAGTGATGGAGTGGGGGTGGGTGGTAGGAGGAGTTGTAGCTGCTTTTATTAAGTTTTTTCTATGTTTTTTTTWAACTATACTTAACCATATSTTTTGTTAAATTTAACCATCAAGGTTAGAAGGTTATCAAACTTGAGGGGTATATTGTGGACGATTTTTTTTCCAGGGGTATATCATAGAAAACGTAAAACTTTAGGGGTATTTCATAGAAAATCCCTAATAGTAATAATACAAAACATAACTTCCCGTAAAAAAAATAATACAAAACATAACTAGCAAATTGAATCGATAAGCATTATCGACTTCATCGTTATTGCTATTGATTATACACAATTTTAAGACAAAACACCCAAAAAGTAGAGTATGAACACATTATTGCTATGACACACTAGTTGACAAAAAAGCACACGAAGTACATATTTCGCACTCTCAACTAGAACAAAGCACCCTTCTTAAATTACCATTTTCACTTGCCAACTTGAACAAAGCACCCCTAATTAACCCAACACCATTTTCCCATAAGTAAATTACGCCCATGGTCTGCAGTCTGCACTGTCCTACTCTAGTGACTTGACAAAACTGAACACCATTTACACTTGCCTCGACACCATTTATCAATGGTGAAATAGCACTCGACGTTCATATTTCGCACTCTCAACTGGAACAAAGCACCCTTCTTAAATGACCATTTCCACTTGCCAATTGGAACAAAGCACCCCTTAATAACCCAACACCATTTCCACTTGCCTCAACATTATTTATCACTGACATTATAGTCAACACCATATATCAGCGCCATAATTAAGCCAACACCATTTGGCTAGAACAATATTTAATAAAATTCACCTGTACGAATGGAACCACCCTTCTCTGTCTTCCCCTCGTTTGAATTTTAGCTTATGCTACAAGACTTTTTATTTTCTAACCAAGCACACTCCATTAATCCCTCTTTCTCTACATGTTTACCAATCACATCGATGGCTACCTCCTCCTCAACCCCCATAACTGGCAAAAGCGCAATGTCTTCCATATCAACAACCGTACCTGAAAACCTCCAACTTGTTCCCTCTTCATCCACCAACACTTAGATAGTCACAGAACATGAGAAAGTATTCCCCAGATGCCCCTCGGGTTATCACCCGACACTTAAGACTYCAGATAACATTGTGAACTAGAACCCAAACCTCAAAAATTTGYGAGAGAAGAATTTCGAGAGTAAGGAGCCTTTCAAATTGAATGACTACATGTACCTTGTAACTAAAGAGCCATTTGGGGTCAAGGCTAGGGTTTCTGATGAAACCATGCGACAAATTTTGGCGTCCCCACACAGCCCATGGGCTACTGAATTGAAGACAATGGTGATGAGGCCAATAGATGGTGGAAAAATCAGAGCTGCACATCTACCTTACTTCATTGTTTTAGAAGTTGGAGAACWTCAACACTAAGTATGTTGGAGCCAGCAAAGTCATTCCGAACTTTTTGGAAGACATTGTCGATCCTACACCACACCTCACATTCGATTGGCCAATGTACTACCTCAACTGCTCCAAGATAGATGTTGTGAATGGTTGTTACATTGATGGCTTTCAGATTTTTCATATCCTCGGTGAAATTTCTTYGCTGCACTTGTTCATTATGTCCGACTTTGTGAAGGAAGATCAGGTTATTATGAAGGATGATCTAAGGTTCCGGTGTAACGCCATAAGATTTGTCCCTACTCTGATTAAGAGCAGTACTGCATTCGCGATTGGTGATTCTGTTGTGATCTGGAACGCTAGAGATGTAACTAGACCTTCCTTTGTTGAGAACTTCATAAAGTTTGTCAACACTCACAAACCCTTTCTCATTTTACTGACTGAAATTCGTGCCTCAAGGGAGCAATTTAGGATGGTTCTACAAGATGTTGGTTTGAATTACGGATGGGTTATTGATGAGAGCATTGGCCTCATGAACGGTGTTGCGCTGCTATTTGACATGGAAAGGGCAATGCTTGAGCCTACGGTGACCAATAKTCAGAGGTCAAAGGTGCACATGGTTGGTAATGTGAAGGTAAATGACAGAATAATAAGTTTTTTCAAWTATTTGGATTGTGTTCGTAATTCATTCACAATTGTCACAAAAGTGTGCTGGTCAGTAATGTTTCCGGTTATCTTGCATTACARGTGTAGGGCTTCGCCCCGCCTTAGGGGGGCGTGACCTCAACATCAGTGTCATGGAATTGAGCCATGGAATCCGCATGTGAATGCGTTGGGGTGTGTTGTCGAATTGAGGGGATCGCCACCGTGCCTATATAGG
>SNQN01011811.1:5556-17802 GCA_008642245.1 Bassia scoparia | reverse complement strand
TTCAAAAAATCACATCACATTGAACAAAGATGCAACTTACAATTAGTTAAACAATCCGTAAGTTCAAAACTGGTATAGGTAACAACTTGTATATATACAACTCATTTCTTTAATTTATCTTGGAAATGGGCTATTCTATTACTTAAAATTTATTTTCACATCAAAGTAGTGTAATTGTTAGGAAAATGAATTTTAAAAGACAAAAGATGACTAATTAAATGAATTGATATGGGAAGAAAAAGGAACCAAAAAGGTGTTG
This sequence comes from Bassia scoparia, assembly GCA_008642245.1. Lineage (NCBI taxonomy): Eukaryota > Viridiplantae > Streptophyta > Magnoliopsida > Caryophyllales > Amaranthaceae > Bassia > Bassia scoparia. The sequence continues at coordinate 17,543 of SNQN01011811.1, read as the reverse complement.
CATGCTTTAAAAAATTACAGCTCAACTTGCACAGATTTCTCCGAAAATAATATTTGTTGACAAGAGGATTCGAACCATGCATCTTCCCCTTGTTGGGCCTTTGTACCTAACCACTAGTCTATAGCTACTTTTTTGCTTAATACTTGCAACTGCTAATACATATACCACATTTCGAGGCCCTTGTAATTTAGAGGCCCTACGCCATCGTGCACATTGCGCGGCCCTTAACCACGCCCCTGTCTCTTTGTTTATCCCAACATCGGTCTTCTTTGTGACCACACCTCTTACAATAATAGCATTGCACATTACTCATAGACGAACGACTGCGACCACCTCTTACAATAATTCGATCTTCACGACCTTGACCAAAACTTCACCGCCTCAACCATAACCACGACGACCATAGCTTTGACCATGACCTCTTTTAAAATTCTGACCATATGATATTTGTCCTGCAACTTGAAAAGCCTTTTCTTTTCCTTCATCATCATTCTTAACAAGTATTTCTTCATGAGCCATTAATGAACTCATCATCTCATCAAAGGYATAGGTTGACAAATCTTTGGASTCTAAAATTGTTGTAACAATATGTTTATAATTTATTTCTTTGCTTAGACATCTTATTAATACTTTGCTTACGATAGTCTCATTAGTGATGGAATCACCGTAGATATATAGTATATCGAAAGGATATATAAAGTATATAATCCATATACTCATAAAGTTCAAGTTAGCAAGGACGATATAGTATTTGATGAAGGTGCATCATGGAATTGGAAGCAAAATGACATTGATATATATAAGGTATATGACAATACCAGTAGTAGAACAACAACAACAAAATTATTGAAAATCAGACACATCAACACTCGTAGGAGGAGGTAGACAATAACGAATTTATTCTCATGGATTTGAATATTGTAGCTCAATAGAATTACCTCCTAGAAGGACTTGGAGAATTTCTGAAATATATGGCACTACTAAAAGAATCTTAGATCYTGATCTTGAACAATGTGAATATTATTGTCTTACCACTCATGAACTTGTAAACTATGAGCAAGCTTCTTAGCATGAAGAATGGAGAGTTGGTATGAAAGAAGAATTTYGCATGATTGAGAGAAATAAAACTTGTGAATTGCAAGATAAACCACCAAACAAAGATGTCATTGGTGTAAAGTGGATATCCAAAACGAAACTTAATCCAAATGGCTCAATTTCGAAGCACAAAGCTAGGTTGGAAGTAAAAGGATATTCACAACAATTTAGCATCGATTATTAATGAGGCATTTCTCAATGTCAAAACAAGATACAGTTAGAATAATTCTTGCTCTAGCTACATAACAAAAATGGAAAAATTATCAACTTGAGTCAAGTCAGCTTTTTTAAATGGATTTCTCGAGGATGAGACAATTTATATTGAACAACCTCCAGGTTTGTAGTGAAGATAAAGAAGATAAGTATTGAGGCCAAAGAAGCTCAATATGGGCTCAAGCAAGCTCCACGGGCATTGGTATAGTGAATCGAATTGTTTTTACTGAGTCCAATATTCAAAATTAGGTTCAAAAAAATCTAAACTTTGGTAACTCATGGTGCTTAATCTTTTCTCTTTGCTGTGGTGGTGTTGGAAATGGCGCAATGAAACATTTTTGGAAGACACGGGGAAATCCCCTTTGATAGGGCCAATTTCCTTCGAGTAAGTTTCATGAAGCTCAACGGGTGCTCTTTCAAGAAGATCACTTGCTCCCACTTTCGGCTAAGTCTGAGGTTTTTATTCGTTGGAACCCCCCAAAGGAGGATTGGTTGTGCTTAATACCGATGGCGCTGCCAAAGGTGCCCTTGTGCAACAGGGGTGGTGGTATCCTCCGCAATCACTATGGTCAAGTTCTTGCTTGTTTCGCAACTAACTTCGGGTGTTGCGCAAACGGTCGGTAACTTCTAAAATTACCGACCGCCTGACGGTCGTAAAAGTCAACATACTCAACATGTTGACTTTTACCCCGTCAAGCGTCGGTAATACTGACAGGAATTTTTTTTATTTGTTTTTGTAATGGTCATAAACATTTTTAATTACTTATCCCACTTTTAGCTACACATATATAAACATGAATACATGATATTATTGATACAACTAATCAGCGTATACAACACAAGTACACAACCAACAATATATATCAATCTGAAATTGAAATTACATATTATATTGATATAAAATAACCATTATATATTCAAATATAATACAAAGAATACAATAAATTACAATATTAATTTACATATATCAATGTTAACAATTAAAATTAAAATAAAAATTAACAATTCGCTTGAAATCACCACCCATTTTCACTTGCAAGAACAAAAAAAAAAAAAAAAAAGATCAAACACAGAAAAATAAAACGAAAATCAAAATCTGAAGGGAAAAATCAAACTATAAATCTAAAGGAAAAAAATAAAACACAAATATCTAAAGATTAAATCTGAAATCTTAAAAAAAAAAACAAACACAAAAAATATTAAAACACCAAATCTAACGAAAAAAAAATCAAACACAAAAAAAATCAACGATAAATCAGAAGGAAAAAAATTAAAATCTTAAATTTAAAAAACGAAAAAATCAAATCTGAAAAAAGAAACGAAATGAAGAGAAATATGAAAATCTAAAAAAAAAATCAAAAAACACAAAAAAAAAAATCAAACGACAAACCAGAAATGAGAGAACGAAAATGAAGGAAAAAAATTTTTTTTAATCTAAAATCTGAAATTTAATAAAAGAAAACAAAATCTGGAAAAAGAAAACAAAAATGAAGAGGAAAACTAAAAAGAAAACGAAAATCTAAAAAAAAGATCAAACACAAAAAAAATCAAACGACAAATCAGAAATGAAGAAAAAAAATCTGAAATCTGGAATTAAAAAAACGAAAAAACAAAATCTGAAAAAAGGAAAATGAAATGAGAGGAAAACTAAAAAGAAACGAAAACGAATTTTGAAATTGAAAACCAAAATCGTTTAGATCTACTAAAAAATTATGATAAAACCCATCAAAATTGAAAACCCAAATTGTTTTTAGATCTACTAAAAATATTATGATAAAACCACAAAAAAAATCAAATTTAAGAAAAACCTAAAAAAAATGAAGGAAGAAAAACTATGAAATAAGGAGAAAAAGAGGGGAGAGGCCAAGCAGCAAGGAGGGCCGCGGCGAGGAGGAAGCAGCAAGGAGGGGACGCGTCGTCGGGAGGGACGAGTAGCAAGGAGGGGCGGCTTAGGATGGACTACGGCGAGAGGACGGCGACGGAAAGTAGGGCGGCAGAGAGGGAGTTGGTGGAGAGGTGATTGAGGACAGAGAGAGAGAGAGAGGAGAGAGAGAGAGGAGAGAGAGTGAGGGATAGCGTACGTGATAGAGGAGAGGAGTAATGAAATAAGGAGAAAAAGAGGGAGAGGGTATTACTAAAGTAATACACAGTAAAACAAGACAACCGACCATTGGTCGATTGATTTTTTTTTTAAAACACATTTACCGACCGTCTACGGTCGGTAATGCCCTGTAGGCGGTCGGTAATTGCCGTCCAACCTATTAAACGGTCGGAAAATCTGTAAAAACGGTCGGTAAATTGCGTCCTATAAAAAACGGTCGGTAATATGACATTTTCCGACCGTTTTCRTGACGRTCGGTAAAATTCGTCGTTAATAACGCGGATTCTTGTTGTGTGCATTGCCATTCGAGTGGAATTTTTGGCTCTCTTAAAAGAAATTGAAGCRGCCTACAGGGAAAGACGAGTTCCTATGTTAGAAATTCGGGTGGAAAATTGTGCTTGTGTCCAATTGATTAATCAAGCTGAAGTTAATGGTGGGCCTCATACGCAATTGATCCTCTACTAAAAGGACATGTTGGCTAGATCGGAGTGGCAAGTCCGTTTAGTCCACTGCTATCGAGAAGCTAATGCGGCTGCGGATTGGCTAGCCAATCAAGGAGTCCTCCAAGCACAAGCTTTCCATATGTTCGAACCTTTACCATGCATTGGAATTGGCTAGGATCGTGAGCAATGATACTTTAGGCGTTGTCCTAAAAGATTAATTAGCATGTAATTTTTATTGTTTATTTGCTTTGTTTGAGGTCTAGCCTCTCGTTTTTGCACCAAAAAAATAGTCGAATCGATAGTTACTTTACTCAACTAGAATTCAAAAGGAGTCCAAATGAAGCAACATATGACATTAAAATGGATGGAACTAATATCATAATCTTATCACTTTACGTGGATGATCTAATCATTACACATAGGAATTATTCAACTATGATATAAGCATTTAAGCAAGACATGATGAAGCAATTCAAAATGAGCGATGTTGGTATAATAAATTATTTTCTTKGCATAAAGATTGAGCAAACAGAAGATGAAATTTTCATTACACTACTACAGAAATGAGATAAAACACCACTGACAAGAAACGTGTTTATTAAAAATTTTGGTTTCTTTGGCTAAGAAACGAGTTTTAAATTAAAAGTGGTATCTTAGCTACAAAGAAAGAGACGTGCAGTGGTCTTTTATAAATGGTGTCTTTGCTACAAATAAAGAGATATGTTTTATAAAACTAGTCTCTCTGATATTCAAATTGACATTTAAATCCTTTCTTTGACCTACAAATTTATGTGTGGTAGGCAAAAGGATCGGTTATTTGTATAAACACATTTCTTAGGTTCCTTTTTTTCAATAATTATCAAACCCTTGCTCCAGCTATTTAATCCTAGCATCCAAAACACTCAAACTTGTAGAAACCCTCACTTTCTGGTTTCTGCTGCTATTCATTTTTTTATACTCAAACCTTCATCTTCTTACTCATTTAATCAATCATCATCACTTCTTTCAACAAATTAAAAAGCTTAGCTTTCTACAAATTTCGAATTTAGTTTTAGCGTTGCAATACCAATCTCTTGGCGAATCTGGGGAATTCATGAAATTTGGGCTACAACGTCAATTGAGGCAAGATTTTTTTTTTTTTGCATTTCTTCAAGGTGGATTTTTTCGATTTTCATTTCGTTCTTTGTTTTTCGATTTATTTTTTATTTTTTTGAATTTCTTTTCCAATTTGTTATTTTTCTTTCTTTAAATTTAATTTTTCGAGTAATTGCCTTTCTTCAAGCTTCTGATCTGGTTTCTTCAAGTTTTGTGCAAAAAAAATTMTTTCTTGTGGTTTTTTTTCCTTCAAAAACGAAAACCCAAGATTNCCCGAGCGTGGGACCCACACGAATATCTCCCCAAATCAATCAGTGATTTTGTGTTAAAATATTGCAATCAAATAAAATCGAATCATATTTTATTCTGATTTTATTCTGATTTTATTCTTATACGCAATCTTCAAAAAAGGCAAGGAAAATCAAGCAAATTAAAGAGGGTAAGCAATCTTGGGCATAATTACGCCCAGTGCCTTGCTCTCCAAGCTCGATTTTCCTATAAATATAAGCACCCACGGCTAATTTCATGACATACGCACTCCATACACTTCACATTTTCTCTCTCTCTCGTCCATACTCTCTCCCTCTCTTCCAAAAACTCTCAAAGAAACTCTTTCAAATTCAACACACACTCAAAATAATATTCAATACACATTCAAATCAAGAGATCAAGGCATTCAAAGCAATCGTTCGAGGTTTGTTCGACCACGCATTGTTGGTATAACCTATGAGGCCACAAAACTCATAGAAACTCTCTCCTTCTTCATTCTCTTCTCTTTAATTATTCTTTGATTTTGCTTGTTTTTATCACTTTGAATCATCTAATATTAACTAATAAACTATTAGACATGAATTAACATGTAAATAAACCTCTTATTTTCTTTCTTTTCAATTCGATTTCAATATAATTGTCATTACTAACATTTTCTTTGATTTTCCTATGTAAATAGCGATTTGCGAGGCGATTTTAATTTCAAATCTAACTATTGTTTTTGCCTTTTGTCTTATCTTGGATAGYGATRCGAGGTTAGTCTCCTCCTTCTTCCTCCTTGTATATTCTTATTCATGGTCTTGTATATATTGTCTTCAATCATCATTAATCTTGCTAATTAAAGACCTATTAATTGATTGTCACGCCTAATAAGATAATTATGGACAAACGGTTAGGATCCTTGAATCTTGACCTAATTCAAAGCGACAACAATTAATAGTCTTACATGCATTAATCCACTCTCCTAGTAACAACTAAGGATCAATACGGACATATATGTTGTTCGATATTACAATTGGTGAATTTGCAATGAGACCCAGTAGAGGCCGCTAGCTAGATACCCGGGGGGGTGTTGTGCACTACTTCCCTCTTACCCTCGTCCCCTAATCCARATCTGGTGCACGACCTGACATGATGTCCTTCGCCATGCATGCATTATGCCGGCAAGGCTTAAAACGGGTTCCGCAGCTTCCCGAAAGAAGTGTGGTGGCGACTTCCTCTATTTGATTTCGAGTTTCTATATGACCCTCAATGCCAAGCATACTCACACTATGAAAAATAGCAAGAATTCAATTCTTTGCAATACGGTGTCTCAACCGAGACTATACCCCRCGGGGTAGAGGGACCGGACCCAGTCCGGCCCAGTGATGCCCCACGCCCGTACAAGAACCAAAATAGATTACTTATGCACTTATAGCCAAAATAGATTACTCTTATACACTTATCAAGAAGTGAGATCAAGAGAGTTTGCCTGTTAAAGTCTTCAACAATGGGGTTGAAGGTTGGGAGAGTGTTTTTGAGGAGGTCAAACACATATGCTAACTAGTGTGAGCATTGAGAGCACACTCGGAGTAGAGTGTGGGATGAACTGGTTCCAGCGTAGGAAAACAGTTGGGGTACCCGTATTCTTATTTTCGGAGTAGATCAATAGAAAATATAGGATAGGCGGACGTAGGCAAGAGTAGACTAAACCTCGTTAAATTCTAGTGTTTCTACTTTATTGTATTAATTAGTGTTTCCGCTGCTTGGAACCAGCCCAACTAGTTCCTCCCTAATCCAAAAGAAAATAAAAACTAAAACTAGTTCTATTAACACCCAATTCACCCCTCACCCTCTTGAGTGCTTTCAAAACCTTCAATTTTTGTTAATGAATTTATAAAATCAAATAAATATAATATATAGTTACGAAATATTAACAATTATTAATTAAAGTGTATTAGTTGAAATTATCATGAACTACTTGAATTAGATTTATAATGATTATTTGCGCAATAATAATAATAATAATAAGAATAATAAGAATAATAAGAATAATTTATTTATTAACAATAATTTTAGAGATTTTTTTAGCAAATCTTAGAACAAATACAACTTAAATATAATAACATAAAACTCCTAAATTTTTTAGTATTTTAAAACATTGAAAGAACGTTGACTTTTTTAAATTTAAGAATTTTGAGATATAGAAGTTGCAAATTTTAAACTGCAAATTATACATTGTAAAGGTGTCTGCCACAACCACATGGCGTAAAGCCAATGACCATCATTTTTCAAGTGTCAACCGACCTTTATATTTCCTCCATAACAAAATAAACGCAATGTTCTCAATTTTATGTTTGAATTGTTGTTATTGCTCTAATTGTTGTAATTGCTCCATTTATGTTTAAGATCTAATTTACAAGTTCACTTTAGTTTGAAAATATCTACAGTTTGTTTGGGTGAATTGGTGGTGGCTTTTGGGTTCAATTTTTGGGGTTTTGGGTGAATTATCAGGAGCRTTGGAGGTTGATATAGTGGTGACAATGTTGTGGTGAGGTTGTGACAATTGTTGGTGGTTGTGACGGTGGTTGATGTGGTGGTCAACAATGGTGGTTGATTGCACATGATAGTAGTGAAATTGGCATTTTTTAGGTGATTGTATTATTGCATCTTCATATTTCTTTAGAGAATCAACAACCACAGGCTCCATATATTAGTAATTAGTCCTCAATTCATTATTCAAATCACTTCAAATAACTTTTTATCATATACCTTTCCCATTTACAATTTCATTCCCGACCCACATCATTTAACCTCTCAACTTTTATTTCTCTCTCCTAGTTCTTCAATACACATAAGATTATTGTATTTTGTGTTATTTGTTTTAAAATATTTGGGGGGACGGGAGAGGTAAGTGGCCTACAGTTAACATTGGAACTTTCCTGATTAGCTCCGGCATATAACATTTTTTTCACAAGAGTAAAAACCAATGTGGACCGTCCAAGGTTAGTTAATAATATAGATTAATCAAGAACAAAGTAGCCCAAATAGAATAGAGAATGTAAGCCAAATTTTTCCTCCTTGGAAACCATAGTGGAATCCCCTAATCTGAAAAAGACTTTATCATAACAATAATATAATATGAAGAAACCGTTACACAACCCTCCTTGAGCTCCTAGAAAAACTTAAATGCTTTGCACAATCTAGCCTCTTACAAGCCTTCTGCTCCATTGTACTCCTATCTTCTTGTCAATCGCTAGACGAACACATTGTTGTGCCAGGCCAGCTTACTAACTAGTTTAATCGAGGCATCGATAATTCTTGGAGGCTATCTTTGAATCTTACTTGCATCCAACGATTTTCCTTCGTTTTCTTCTCCCAATACTAATCTTCCTTTTTTTTGTTAAATAAAGAAGGGAATATATTGCACAACCAAAACATACAACCTAAGCTCTTCCCAAGAATAACAACCCTACCAGTAGCCACTTACACAAATCAAAGCAAAACTACAAACTATACAGGCTACCAGCTAAAACAACCCTTTTGCAAATCTGTCCCATCCTTTCTAGCACTGCATAGCCATCAATCTTCTTCCCTGAAAAGCCGTCATCGCCATAACCAGATATTTAGCATATACACAAAGTAAGAACACCTTAAGGATCCGAAACTCTTTCCCAACATACTTAACCATGTATCCACGCCAGGAAGGAATGTAGTCCATTTTACACGACAATCCCGAGACACCTCCCCCAGTGCACACAATCTTTCGCAAGGGGCAATCGCGAAAAATGTTTTCAAAGAGTCTCACCACTCCATATTTCATCATCCCGGCCATAGGCATTCCATTCATGGCAATTTCCTCTGACAGTTCCCCTACCCTATAGAAGGCAAATTTCAATACTCTCCACAAGAAAGCTTACTGTCCTCATCAACCTCAAGTTTCCAAGGATCCTTTTTATTTCCATGAAGGACCCTCTCAACACCTATGATTTCATGGTTTGTACTTCATTTTGACTTCCTTATAAGATTATACCCCGACCGGACGGTGTAGGCTCCWTTTTTAGTAAGGCACCAAATGATGGAATCATTGACACTTCCCAATGAGWGAAGAACACTTCCAATGGCAGCAGCGGTGATTGGTTCAAAAATTTTGTTGATTAGCTCGAAGTCCCAAGTTTCGTCATTGAATAGAGTATGTAGAGGAGCTGATTCCCAAGGGCCAAGATTAGTTGGCCAGTTTTGGTTTGGCACGGTAGGTTGACCAAAGATCTAGGGTTCTCGATCTCCGAGTGTAATCRTCGAGCCGTCCCCAACAGACCATCGACCACCTTCTTTAAGAATGTTGAGGCCTTACTTAATGTTGGACCAAGCCCATGAACCTTGCTTGGCTAACCAATTATCAACCATGAAGGTCTCTTCCTTCAGGGCATATTAGGTGCTGAATATTTTGGAGATAAGTGAGTCTTTTTGCTYAAGGATTCACCACCCAAACTTGGCCACCAGAGCTTAGTTCATAAAAAGCGAATCACAGATTCCCAAACCCCCCTGATCCTGAAGCCTAGTCAGCTACGACTATCTTTGCCAGTGTATACCCTTACCTTTCCRGCTTTCCCCATACCCACCCAAAGGAATTTTCACACAATCCCATTCATTTTGTTCAAGATAGAGGGTGGAATTTTAAACACATATAGTACATACGTACCCAGAGAATTAAGAATTGAGAATTGAGTTAATTAGAGTTWGACGACTAGCCATTGAGAGGAAAATAGATATCCAAGTCTGAAGACAGTCCTCCATGTTTTTAAGGATACCCTTAAATATTTCTCTCTTAGTCGACCCGAATTCCGAAGGAACACCCAGGTAGGTACCAAATGATTGTTTGAGAGGCATGCCAATGGTGTTGCTTAAAAAGGTTTTGGAAAAACTATCGCAAGAAGGACTTTGGTCTATGTGGTTTTATGTTATGCCCTAGGCACCTTGATTTATCAAGGCCCGGTCTGTATGGTTATGTTATAATGATGGTCGTTCACGCACCTTAATGTTACGACTAAGGACGTTGATGGTAAGACACGTCCTATATATGTTTATGCCCACCAAGCACCTTGATATAATTAAATGAATTGGATAATGAGAATTGTTATAACATGATTCAGGATAATCTTATAATGCTTATGCTTATATTCAAGTTTATCATTCGTCTTGATTGTATTAAAAAAATTATCAAATGATTTCAACAAGGTTTTACGCAATTGTAAAGCTCTCCCTGTTTTCAAGCAAAATGAGTTGAAACGAATTGCTCACGACGTTGTTTTTGATTTTAGGTATTGAAGAGGACAAAAGGATGGATTAGTGGTGAGGACAAACAAGTTAGATCATGCTTTTTAATTCAATAAAGTAAAATATACCTAGCTAACCGTTGTACTGAACTCTAGCTTTAAGACTTTAGCAGAATTATGAGGTCTATCAYGACTATTTATTTAATATCACAAGACTTATGTTTTATTAATCTCATTAGTTTTAATTTATTATTTATACGCCTTGTGTTTCTCAATGGAGAAACGTGACATGTCCTGCTCCGATGAAACTAGGATTCCGCTGCTAGATTAAGGTTAAAACAACTTAATAAAACGGTTAAAAGTAGGGCCTCCATATAACATTTAATGGAATGAGAAGCTAGTAACATTCATARAAAGGTCCACAAATACCAAATTTGGGGCCTGCATTTAACATTTGGGAACCTTTCCTTTGGATTGGCCTCCATATAAAATTTAATGGAATGGTAAACAAGCAACATTTTTGGGAAGGTCCACAAATGCTAAATTTGTGTAATGGAAAACCATCTCATCCAATGAATATTGATGATCTTCATTAGAAGTTTAGTTATTCTTAAAAAGAGGGGGGGGTGGTACATGGACCACATTTAACATTTTGGAACCTTTCCCTTGGTTTAGCTTCCATATAAAATTTCATGAAATGGGAACCAAGCAACATTCATGGGAAAGTTCACAAATGTAGAATTTGTGAAATGAGAAACCTTCCCATCCAATAAATATTGATGCTCTTGATTTCATATTGTTTTCATTTTGCACTTTCTTTGAAAATACTAAGTGTTGTATAAACTGTAAGATGAAATTGATAAAAAGGAATGTGAATGGAGAAACTTATAGATAATATAATGAAGACAATTAATAGTTTATGAGTTGGAGACTTGAAGAAAATATAAAACACAATAAAAAATATTATAAGATCAAAAGTTGAATTTAATAGAAATCATTGAAGAACATGTGTCATTGAGAAGAAAAGTTATGATGTGTCATTGTGAAGTGAAAAGAGTGATTTAAGAGAAGAGTAATTTGCCAAGTGTCAAATATGCGTTGAGAGGGGGGGTGTTTTTATATATTAGGTATAGATTAATTTTAGGAAGTAAAATTAGCCTTAACTCTATGAAATATTGCTTAGGTGCGCCCAGCAACACCTTGAATTTCATGTAGTTAAATGTATTAGGGCATATTGTGTGGAAGTACCTTCTTACTATATTTTTGGGGAAGTACTAGACTATATTTATGTTTTGTGAARTGGTACTAGTTTCATGAATCCCTACGAGAAAAGTCAACAATACGATTTTGACTTRATGCGTAAAGCACACACAATGTGTAATCCTGACTTCCCAACCCGCACGTCTAGTTTTTTTAAGATTAAATGACTAATGCCTAATCCTCCCTCTTCATAATCTACTTTCTGTTATTGCACTCATTTACTGCTCCGAAAGTTAGATTTAGGGTTCAAATGGG
>SNQN01011810.1:0-17803 GCA_008642245.1 Bassia scoparia | reverse complement strand
ATGGGGTTACTGTAGGGCTTCGCCCCGCCTTAGGGGGGCGTGACCTCAGCTTCAGTGTCATGGAATTGAGCATGGAATCCGCATGAGAATGCGTCAGGGTGTGTTGTCGAATTGAGGGGATCGCCACCGTGCCTATATAGTTTATTCACGGACGCCCGAAACATTGGTGCCAAACTAGTGGCCCACAAGTAGGTCCAGTAACCAAAGTGTGGTTGGGGACATGGTACGAATCAGATTTGTAACCCAATTCGCCCGCATGTAGCGGCCTCTACTCGGTCTCATTGTAGTTCAATAAATCATAACAATTGAATTCAAGAAAACTTATTGATTTGACTTCAAAAGCGGCACTAATTACTAGGTGGGTTGCTATTATGTACAAACCAAGACTTCTACAATGGACAAGGCGATCACTTGATTGTTAGTCGATATTAATAAGGTGCTTAGAAAACCGGTCGTCCATGATTATCTGACTTTAATGTGACAAGCGATTAAATTCCGGTCTTGTTTAAACAATATATACAAGTGTGATAGAAGATATAATATAATATATATAGACATGAAAACAAAGGTTAGTAAGCATGTAATATGTATGTGTGTCCTTCTCACCTTGTCACTGCAAACAATCAAATTGTTAGAATAAAAATCAAAGGAATCGTCCTTCGATTGAATTGCTAATTGAGACAAACAAACGCGTTAGTATTGACAATAATAATATGTATAATAAATGAAAACCAAAAACCATGGAAATATTGAAAACATTAGGAAAATCCTACATATTTACATGAAACGATTAAAAGTGAGTTTTCTACATTGTTTTTAATTGAATTAAAACTCATAATAATGGTTAATCAAATTAAAGAGAGACAAAGGAATTAAAAGAAAGAGTGAAAAAAAAGGTTTTTGGTGAGTAATCTCAGATTTATACCCTTATTTCGCTTGTTGAATCGAACAGAATCGATGCTTTGATTTAAAAACGAGTGTGTTTAGAATATTTGAGAGAGAGAGAAAGTAGAACGTGTCTCGGGAATTGTGCGTCTGTGAAGTGTCTCGAGGTCGTGTGTCAAGCCGTGAAGCGTGTCGGACTGAGCAAGGCAAGGGAGTATTTATAGGCACGAGGCAAAAACGAGGATGGAAAACCTGCGTATATACGCTGCATATGACGTATATACGCAGGAAGGAAGCGTATATACGCTGCACACTTGCTAAAAATTTTGGAAACTTGCGTATGGCCATTAGCTGCGTATATACGCTTGCTATGGAGCGTATATACGCTCCTGACCAGCGTATATACGCTCCATACTGCGTATATACGCTCAACGTTTGCGTATATATTTTCCAAAAAACCTCGAAATATTTTGATTTCTCCGATTTTATTCGTGATTTCCCTTGATTCGACGCACCTAGACACCCTTGCTCTCCAAGCAAGGAGTTCTAGAATGTTCTAGAAGGTTTCACGTATTTCCGGAGTATTTTCTAATTATTCACGTATTTTCTGCGTATTCTGCGTATTTAAACATTGCAAAATTCATAGAAAATCAAGAAAAAATCAGAAAAAATAATTTAAAACACTGGCGGATTCAGAACAATGTGACGCACATGATGGAAAACAAAGGCATGAGAATCGCAGCGTAACTTGTTTGAAAACCTTTGAGTTTATCGAGAAAACCGAAAGAAAATAGTTTTGCCTTGTAATGTGACCTTTGCTCAATAGTTCCGAGTACGACCTCAGCTATTTCCAACTTTTGTGAGTTCAAAGCATCTTTTCTGAGTCAAAACAAACGCGAGACGCGGTATGTTTCATCACGGATTACTCATTTGGGAGACACATTTTCAGGTGTCTACAGAAGCCCCCACTTTGACTGAGTCTGGAGAGATGATAGTCTCGTAAGACGAAAGTCAAAGTATTCGATTCGGGAACGGAGAGCATCTCAAGACGTTCTGCGACCCTGAGTTAACCCTTTTTCGCCGGTACCCGCAAAACAAAGGTTAGTTTTATACCTGTAGCCGTGTCCCATGCGGTTTGATGTGCTTGTATGTGTCTGAGTCCTTGAGCGGTCATTTCCCCGTTCGGCTTGACTGGGAGAAATGCAGGCGCGTCCCATGCTTTCCGAAGAAATGAGCATTGACTTGAAAATGATATCCTAATTCAGGATTAAGGACTACCTTGGTGACGACATAGGTCTGTTTTTATGTCTTGAGAAATTTGCATGCAATGTTGACATGTAACTTGTGACTTGATATTGAGAGAGGGGCAAGAGTCATTGATTTTGAAAGAGTCTTGGTTCAGCCATTTTAGGCATTAGCCGTAAGTAATACGTAACCTCACTTGCCCTTAGGCGTGTAGAGATCACGTACCCCTTAGGCATCTCACATGGAGTGTACGAGACTTCGAAGTCTAGGCCTTTAGCCACATCATTTGCCCCTCAAACGATTCCATTAAACTTATTTTATGGGATTGGTTTGTCTTTTAGCGTGAAAAAGGGTTGCCCCCTCCCCTTTTGGCGGGAACTAGTCGCAGTGTTTGATTTCACAGAATTCAAATGAGCTCTACTTTAGGAGAGAGATTTAAAGTTCAGCGTGGCGCCACCTGCTGTCACTGAAATCTACGTTTTTCTTTCCGTCTACAGCATTTCGTGCAATGTCATCAGATTATGGTGAAGTCTTTAATAAGTTTTCCATCCTTTTTTTTTTTGGCCCAAGCATGGACCCCACATAAAATTTCTTAGTAGACGGACTAGGGCTGGCATAGGCAAAGTGAAGATCTCAGGCCAAGGGCCTAATGCCGAAGGCTCAAGCCGAGAAGGCCACCAAGGACACACTGAAGAACTTAAGCTGCATAAGCTCAAGGGTTTGGATGCAGAATACTGGACAACAGGTACGTTACCGACACTTTTTGTGGCCGGTTATCTTGGGCCCAACTTAGCCGAACGCGTCTAGTTTTGAGCTGTAGTTATCATACCGGCACAATGTTACGCCGATTAAACCTAGTCCGAGGGCAATTATCCAAGTATATTTCAATGCTATTTGATGCCGCTTAAACCCATTTTCAGGTTGCAAGTATCATACCGTCATTTCTTTGGCCGATTAAGCCTATGTTTTGGTGCCGCTTGGACCCCATTTTGAGTCACAGGTATTATACCGGCATATTTTACACCGAGTATACTTAGTGCCTGACAATTTACACCGAGTGTATTATAGCATTTTGGTTATGCCGACTGGACCCTATTTTGGGTTGCAGATACCATACCGACGTACTTTTCACCGAATGCTCCAGTGCCATAACATGCCGCCTAGACCCCATTTTAGGTCACAGGTACCATACCGGCATGTAAATAACCGATTATGCTTAACACTTGGTGACTTTTCACCAAATACATTATAGCTTGATAACATGCCGCATGGACCCCGTTTTGGGTCACAGGTACCATACCGGCATGTAAATGGCCGATTATGCCTAGCACTTGGTGGTTTTTCACCTAATACATTATAGCACGATAACATGCAGCCTGGACCCCATTTTGGGTCACAGGTACCATATCGGCATGTAAATGGCCGATTATGCTTAGTAGTTGGTGATTTTTCACCAAATACATTATAGCTTGATAACATGCCGCCTGGACCCCATTTTGGGTCACAGGTACCATACCGGCATGTAAATGGCCGATTATGCTTAGCACTTGGTGATTTTTCACCAAATACATTATAGCTTGATAACATGCCGCCTGAACCCCATTTTGGGTCACAGGTACCATACCGGCATGTAAATGGCCGATTATGCTTAGCACTTGGTGATTTTTTTACCAAATACATTATAGCTTGATAACATGCCGCCTGGACCCCATTTTGGGTCACAGGTACCATACCGGCATGTAAATGGCCGATTATGCTTAGTACTTGGTGATTTTTCACCAAATACATTATAGCTTGATAACATGCCGCCTGAACCCCATTTTGGGTCACAGGTACCATGCCAGCATGTAAATAGCCGAATTCTAATGAGAGACTTTGTTAGTGACCCAAGGGGGTTGAAGAGTTTCTGAAGCCGATGAGTGTCTTGTGTCGAGAAGGCTGTTTTATTTGAACCTCGAAATTCCCGCTCAAATTTTCTATTTAAGAAACCTTTGAGGAGAGAGAAAATCACAACTTATTTTCATAATTCTCCAACTTCTCTCTAGATTTTTCTGTTCTCTCTCTAGATTTCGTGTTTTCTCTCTCTACTTTGCAAAAATCCCAACACTTTCTCTTTCTTACGTGTTGTTGTCAGAGTTCTCCCTCTTACGTGTCTTTGTCGGAGTTCTCTTACATGTCCTCTAGAACCTTCAAAGGCAACCGGCTTCTTCTACAGGAATTGTTCTCTATTCTTTATTCTTTTTCCCTATATACAATAATGTCTTCTACTGCCTCTTCTCCCTCGTCAAACTTTCTCTCTGCTTTAGTTGATGTTGGAGGCCTCTTGTGGCCTAGGCCAACATCTGCCGGGTCCATAGGCACTCAAGAGTCCTCTGCTCGTCCTCAAATTTTGCCTAATAAGTCAATTCTCACCGTCTATTTTCAAGGGCAAATGGCATGAGTAAAGACCACATGTCGTTTGGTTGAGGAGGGCGAGTCAGGGGACGCCGATCCCTGTATGGACATAGTTCCACTCCAGGATATGGAGGTGGACCAAGACTTCTCGGTAGACGAGCAGGATAACGAATTCGAATGCTTTGTGTCGGTGAACGAAGATAATTCTATGGTCGTTGAAGGTCAGGACCTTTTGGGCGAAGACAATTTGGTCGAGGAAGTTGACAAGGTTGACAACCCAGAGTCATCAACCAAGGAAAAGGTTGACAACCCTGAGCCGTCAAATAAGGAGATCTTGATGATTGATTCTTCCGATTCCTCCGAGGCCAAGGAGCAGGCTGAAGAGGCAAATGAGAAGGAGGAATTGGTGGCCGGGGAATGTTCCCCAAAAGTTGAACTCTAGGAGGTACCCTCTCGCAAGCCGAAGATTGGTCGAATGAAAAATTCTTCCCACCCGACCAAGACCGCCGCCGAGGGGAAGTGGATGGACATACTTCCTGGACGACTGGCTCAATTTTCCGAGAAGGTGGGAGTGAGGGTGACTGACGTAATTGTTCCCACCAAAGACCAAGCCATTACCGATGCATTTGATGGATATGTCGGCATATATCAGGCCATTTTGGACATGGGATTAAGGTTCCCCATACTTGACTTCATTCTGGAGGTACTCTCGAATTATGACATTGGCATATGCCAGCTCAAACCGAACTCGTAACATCACATCTTGTCTTTCCATGCCAATTCAAATAGGGCGGGAAAGACACCCAACATTATTGCCTTTCTGTATATGCATAGTCTGACTAAGGCATCAGGCTGTAAATTCGGTTGGTGTCAATTGGCCAATAAGACCGGCTACATGACTGCCTAGAATAAGACCAACAAAAACCGAGTATGGAAAACAGAGTTTGTTTTCATCCGAGGTGGTTTTACCAACGAAGCGCTCCGAGTTTTGCTTTGTCTTAATGACTCTTCCCCTAAGTGTGCCGGTGTAAATTTCTTCCTGGACCTGACTGACAAGGCCAAGCCTGCCATTGACTACTTTACAACCAGGACCCTTGTTCTCCGGCCAAATGCCGAGGTGAGTGACGAGGATGTGAAATTTACAATGCCATCCCTATGGGTACCCTTAAAAGAGTGGTTTAGGGATAATAATTTCCTATGAGTTGTGGGCCTTTTCCCTTGCTCACATGAAGAATTAGGTAAAGTGCCGGTTGTCTGTTGTTTTCCTTTCTTCTTGTTTGATAATCTAACTCCTTTTCTTTTTGTTCTACCTTCAGTTGCTGCTAAGAAAGCAGTTCCTGCTGTTCGCCGAGGGAACATCCCATGAGGCAAAGAAAAAATAGTTGAGGTAATGGACTCAATCTTTGCCGAGGACTTGATGAAGTCCATAAATGATCGAGAATAAGGCCGAAACCAAGGTAATTTATCCCTTTAATCAATCTCTGTTGATGTATGCTTCGGCACCTAATCAAGTTTGATGTTATACAGGCTAGTGAGATGCCATCAAATATGGCAAAGAAGTCTGGCACCGGTGCCAGAGTAAAGTCAATTGCGACCAAAGGTCGCGGCTCCACCGAGGAGGTGAAAGCCAAAGAACCCATCGGCTCTGCTGCTAAGCAACCGGCCAAAACAAAGTCCGCCAGCAAACCGAGTCTACTGAGGCGGCCAAAGCTAGCTGACAAGTGTAGACACCTAAAAATGTCTCCCCAAATAAGGGTCCTATGATTTTACTATATCGATCGTCAATTGGTCCGGATTTCTTAAAAGGCTTGAGATTGCTTAAATAAACATTAGACCTACCCTTAAACCCATATCATTATTTTACCTAAGCCTAAACCATTTATTTTAAATAAACTTAGCCCAAATTATAATAATAAAAAATTGCCTAACCATGCAAGCCCATACTCCATGCAAACCACCTAAACCCCTATGCAAACCATTTCACGTAAAGCCCATGCGAAACACACATATACGCACAAACCCACAAAGCTTCCATTTCATGCCAATTTCAACCCTACCTCTTTACCCTAATCCTCCCTATATAAACCTCTCATACCAGCCCTCTTCATCATCAAGAAAAACCCACAAAAAACCCTCAAAATCACGCAGCAACCAGCCCTCAAAACTACAGCAAAATACCTCCAAAAACAGCCTCGTTTCAGTAGCGAAATACCACTAAAAGCAGGCCCGTTTCAGCCCCTAAACAAAGCAGCAACAACTCCCTTCTAAGCCCTCAAAAATCTGACCCTAAACTGCCATAAAGAGCTGCACAAACACAGCAGCCGATTGCAAAACAAATAGTCCCAAGTAGCTTCGGTTTTCGGCGCTAAAACTTGCAAACAGCTGTTGTAAATTACAGCAGCAATCTGTGGTGGAAACACCGCGTTTGGGCCCTTCAATACCCTCTGTATTCTAGCCTTAAACGAGCATATTCAACCTCTGAAATACATCCCTCAAAACCCGCCCCAAAACAGCCCAAAAACAAGCGATCTTAGACCTTTGAACTAGTTCGTTTCGACCACGGCAATTTGATATAATTTTCTGAGGACTCTCATTTTATATAATTCTAATTTCATATAACTCGATTGATCTATATTGATTATGGTTTGATTTTGCAGATTATGATATTTTATACTCATGCTTGATCAATGAAAATCGTATGTATGCGTAATTTCGTGCTTTGTCGAGCCATATTTGAGACTTCATGTTTATGTTTGCTGTGAGTATGTGTGAGTTAGTCATGTATGTTTCTCAGTAGTTTGGATTATGCACATTAGTTTGTCAATATAAATTATGCATATTAGTTTATGTTTTTTTATTTTGTTTTTTCTTTCGTAAACTTTACTATTAGTATATGCTAGTGTACCATTATTATTATTATTATTATTATTATTATTATTATTATTATTATATCAATACTAACTTTTTACTTTGTTTTCTTTGAATAAATAGTTAATTGTAGAAATGATTTTGATTTTAACTTTTGTTTTCTATTGTCCTTTCTAGCGAGCGATCTAAGGTAAGAAATTTTGTATGTTCTATTCTCTATTCTTGTATATATTCTCAATTACCTTTTATAAATTCTTTAAATAAGACTGGAATTATTTGTATCACATTAAAGTCAGATTAATTATGGACAACCGGATTTTAGGCACCGTATTAATATTGATTAACATCAAGTGGTCACAATATTTAGGCTAGGTAGTCATTTTTGTATAATAAGAACTCACTTTTTAGTAGTAACTCTAGGATTAGAACGCTAATAAGGCTTGAAATTGCTAAGATACGTGCATCCAATAATCGTGTTTGAATGGAATTACAATGAGACCGAGTAGAGGCCGCTACATGCGGGCGGATTGGGTCAAAGATTCGATTCGTACCATATCCCCGAACCCACGAACTGGTTACTGGATCAGACCGTGGGGCCATTTTTTTGGCACCAACGTTTTGGGCGTCCGTGATTAACCTTTATAGGCACGGTGGCGATCCCCTTACTCGACAACGCTCCCCAACGCACTCACGTGCGGGTTTTGTGTCTCAAGCCCACAACACAACACACATAGATGTAGGCCCAAGCCCCCCGCGGGGTTGGCCCACGGTCTGTAAACAACAAGGCTTCGATTGAGAAAGGGGCCGAATGGTCCGGTATAACTGGTGCCGCGAAGAGGCCGCTGGAGGTGCCGAGGCACGAGTCTTCACCCAAAAAACATAAGGGTGAGGAACATCCCTTTAGCCTTGAACGATTTAGGGACCAGTATAGTGATTTTCATTTGAGAAGTCCTTTGTTTGGTTAGTCTCTTTTTACTTATTTCGTGATTCTTTTCTATGTTTCATGACGCTTAACTCCTTTATTTTTTCTTGTAGGTGTTGATCTGACTTCGGACTATCGGGCTATCCTCACTACGGCTGGAAAACAGGCCGGTGGTGTGTTGCCGGGGGGTCATCTGGATGCCCCCTGGTATACAATTGACACGGATAGGGTCAGCGAGACCAACTGAAGCTCGGCATCAAGTTGCCGAGGGAGTATGTGGACGAGTTGGAGGAGTTGGACTTCTCCAAGTTGTCTCTTGAGGACTATGTTCTTCCTCTCATCAAGGATCCCATGAGGATCCACGAAGTGAGGCGCGACTTCTTCCAGCCTTCGGAGAATTACATTGTCGGTTTCGACAAATTTGTGAACCAGAAGGAGCCCAACTTGAGAAAGGAGCTCGAGGAACACAAAGAAGTCGACGAAGCATATGTCGAGGTGGAGGCTCCCAGTTCCTCCAGCCGGTTTAAGACCGTCGAAAGGCGTCAGATGTTTAGGGATGTCTTCAATCACATCCCTGACGAGTACAAAGATACCTTGACCGGCCTGGAAGAAGGCTAGATTGGCCGAGTTCTTACTCTGCTCATTCAGGTAACTGAACTTCTAACTTTCATTTTTGGCTAAGTTATTTCTTAATCTATGATCGGCTAAACTGCCTTTTCTTCTTTTGTAGAGCTTGCTCCGAGTGGAAGGTATCTGCAAGATTATGCGGTCTGACGACCGAGCAAAGAAACATGCTCGGGCCATGGAGAGGCACTGCAACAAGTATCTGAATCAGCAGACTCGTTCCTTGGAACACAAAAACTTTGACGCCAATCGAGAGCTTGCTCGGATTTTTCATGACCTCAACAACTCATACTGCAAGGCTCTGGTGGCTTATGACAAGAAGTCAAAGGAAGCCGACCAGGCCCAGGCCCTCCTAGCCAATGAAAAGGCTAAGCTGAAGAAGGAGTTAAAAGCCGAGTTTGAGGCTGATCATGCCGAGGATCTCAAGGCCCAAGTTAATGAGGCCAAGGATGCACAATAAGGTTACATCAACGAGCTGATCAAAGAGCTCAATGCGGCCAAGGGTAAGGCTTCTTCGGCCAAAGCTGAAGCCGAAGAGGCCAAGAAAGACGGTTGGAAGTTGGGAGTGGACCATGTCAAGGACATTCTTTCTCAAGCATGGGAGTTGACCGAGATTGAAGCCCTCCCAGCTGACTTTCTTGTCGAGAGAGTAGACTTTGCTCTCCAAATGAGTCTTTGGGAGAAATCCAACAAAGACCCCAACAAGAAGCCAGTCACCGAGTTCCAACATTTCTTGCCGAAGGAGGACGATGAAGAGCCAGAAGCCGAAGATGTCGATGAAGCCGAAGCTTGAATCTCAATCTCAATCTCAAGCAACATTGTCTCCTAGCTCAGCTTTTTTTGGCAGGCGACTATATTTTGAAGTGGTTGGTGGCTCTCCTTTGGCAGCTGAAACACATTTAGAATTCGGCAGGTTTGCATCGGTTATGCAACCTTTGAGTTCCTAGTCATCTTCACCTCTGAGTTGGGGACTCGACATTCCTTACTTTTTCTCCTTGGGGAGAACATTTTCCTTCTCTCCTTGTGTTGGGAGCTCGACTTTTCTTTCCTTTTTCTATTGTAGGAGAACATTTTCCTTCTCCCCTTTTATTTTTTTCTTTTTGGCTTTGATAGACCAGCAGTGACGAGCTTCTCATTTTCTACACTTAGTTCTGCTGATGTCTTACTCTTGTATGAGATTTTGGTTGTAATCTTGTTTTATTCAAAGCATATGCTGATGTCTTACTCTTGTATGAGAACGATGCTTGTGCCGAGCTATCCCTCGGCGAGTCACCTTTAGGTTGTAACTTGTTAATATTAATGAAAAATCTCAATCTTCTTTATATATTAGTCCAACTTTAGTCGTTGATTTGATTGTCTCGTACATATATATTTGTTTTTTTGTTGTACAAATACAAGCCTCAACCAATCGGCATTACTCAAGCTTACATGTTATCGGCTTTATTTTAGACGAATCAAACATAATTTCAGACGAGCGAGGCCTAAGAAGTTTGGAATTTTTAGATTGATGGACTCGGGACTGTATTAGGAGTGTCGAGTCAATCAATCTCTATTGATTGCCCTCAAATTTTCCAGGCATCGCGAAAAATAAGTATCAATAATCGGCTAATAGCCTTCACCTTAGCTTAATATAGACTACGAATATCGCTTTCATGATTTTAGCCGAGCTTATTAGCTATGTTTTAATGAAGCCTCTTTTAGTCGGCATTAGGCTTATTGGCCAACAGAGGGCCGATTGCTCTTAGGCTTAGGGATATCTTTCTGTTTTACACTTTTAGACTCCTTGCCATAATTTACTTAGGATATCGTCGTGTTGCCTCTTTGGGTCACGAAAGCTATTCGGCTAGAAATTTAGCCTGTGTGCAAAAACATTTTAATTACTCAAGAATATTTCTTGCAAACTAAGGCTTCATGCCCATTTTCATTTCATTAATCTGTGGCAAAGCCATTTCATTACATTTCAAAGATTATAGGGCTGCCCCTTACTTCAACTAAACTCATCAAACATAATATTTCTTAAGATTGTCGACATTCCATGCCCTTCGCAGTCTCTATCCATCTGATTATTCAAGCTTAAAAGTTCCATCCCTTAGGACTTCACAGATCCGGTATGGACCCTCCCAATTTGGGGTATGCTTGCCCTGTTCCTTTGCCCTACCTTGAGCTTCCATCTTCCTGAGAACCAAGTCTGCAGGCCTCAAGGTACCAGGGGACACCCACTTGTTGTACTCTCTCATCATTTTCAACTTATAAATCTGTTGTCAGAGTAAGGCGTTGCCCCTGGTCTCAAGGAGTAAGTCTAAATTGTGCCGCATGGTTGCCCAGTTGCCCTCTTCATCATACATCATCACCCTCATGGTAGGTTTCAACATCTCGATCGGTAACACTGCCTCAGACCCATATACCAACATGAAAGGTGACTCCCCAGTCGAGTTCTTGGCTGTCGTCCGTATGGACCACAGAACGTTATAGAGCTCTTTAACCCACATAACCTTTGCATCATCCAACTTCTTCTTGATACCATTGCAAATTATCTTGTTGAATGCCTCTACCTGGCCATTGCCTGAGGGTGGGACACTGAGGCAAAATGTCCCGTTGTCTCGTGTTTGGCTAACTAGTTAGTGAGTTCATTAGAATCAAACTGAGGGTTGTTGTCAAAGACGATGGATTGTGGCACTCCAAATCTCGTGATGATGTTTTTCCAAATAAACCTCTGGACATCCGCCACTTTGATGCTCTTCATAGGTTCAGCTTCCACCCATTTTGTAAAGCAATCCAAAGCTACTAACACAAACTTCCGTTGCCCTGATGCCTGGGGAAAAGGACCAAGTATATCCATTCCCCACTTAGCAAAAGGGATTGGAGAGAGAACAGCTGATAAATCCGTGGCTGACCTCTGATGGAGATTCCCATGTATTTGACACTTCCGGCACTTCCTCACCAAATCCAGCGCATCCTTCCTCAAGCTCGGCCAGAAGTAGCTAGTGCGCAAAGCCTTACATGCCATGGCCCTTGCCCTATATGACAACCGCAGAATCCTTCATGGATATCTTCAAGGATTTCCAAACCTTTTTTTGGGGTGACGCACTTCAACAACGGATGAGAGTATGATTTCTTATACAACTCGTTGTAGACTGTGGGCCCCCGCGGGGCTTGGGCCTACAATGATGTGTGTCATGGGCTTGAGCCACGGAACCCACTCGTGAGTGCGTTGGGGGAGTGTTGTCGAGTAAGGGGACCGCCACCGTGCCTATACAAGTTAATCACGGACGCCCGAAACGTTGGTGCCAAAACAATGGCCCCACGGTCTGATCCAGCAACCAGTTCGTGGGTTCGGGGACATGGTACGGATCGAATCTTTGACCCAATCCGCCCACATGTAGTGGCCTCTACTCGGTCTCATTGTAATTCCATTCAAGCACGATTATTGGATGCACGCAACTTAGCAATTTCAAACCTTATTTGCGTTCTAATCCTAAAGTTACTACTAAAAAGTGAGTTCCTATTATACAGAAAATGACTACCTAGCCTAAATATTGTGACCACTTGATATTAATCAAATTAATACGGTGCCTAAAAACCAGTCGTCTATAATTAATTTTATTTTAATGTGGTTCACGTAATTTCCGGTCTTATTTAATCAAAATATACAAAGCGTGACACAAAACATATATACAGTGTATGTATGTATATATATATATATATATATATATATATATATATATATATATATATATATATATATATATACGCCATCCTTACCTTGTCACTGCAATCAAACAAATCGTTAGAATATAATAAAAAGTGTCTTTGATCGATCCGCTAAACAATGCAAGACAAATAAACATGTTAGTATTGACGATAATAATAAGTAATAACGAAAATGAAAATGACATTGATAAAAACAAAAATGAGAAGATTAATCCTACATATTTACATGCAACAACTGAAAGGTGGGTTTCTACATTTTATTATTTTAATTGAAACTCGTAATAATTAAATATCAATTTAAAAGAATGCGAATTGAAGGTTTTGGGTGAGTAACCTCAGAGTTATACCTTGATTTCGCTCCTCGATTCGATTCAAAAGAACGCTAGAACTCGTATTTGTGTGTTTGTAATAGCAAGAGAGTGTAAGTGAGAGAGTATGTGAAGCTTAGCAACGTGTGAAGTTGTCGAAAATGAGGCAAAAGGAGGGTATTTATAGGCACGAAAAGGCAAAAACGAGCGTATATACGCTCGAAGGAGCATATATACGCTGGCAGGAGCGTATATATGCTTCTCAGAGCATATATATGCTCGATTATTTCCTACCTTCTTTAAAAAAAATCCGATTCTTCTTGATTTTTCTCGGATTCTTCTTGGATTGGATGAACCTAGACACCCCCTTTTGCAAGAAAATATGGTTCTAGGGGGTTCTAGAACATTCCATGTATTTTTTTTGGTATTTATAAAGTATTTTTTGAGTTTTTGATGTATTTTTTGTGTATTTTGATTTTTGTAAATATTGTAAAATTCATAGAAAATTATAGAAAAATCGYAAAAATAATCTAAAAATACTAATGAACTCAGAAAAAAGAGAAGAATGCAATGAAAAGTGGAAATTATGAAAARCACTAGTATAAATTATTTTAAAAAATCCTAAAACTAAATAGAAAATTCTATAAATAGAAAATAAATAAAAGAAAATACTTTTTGCCTCTTATTTGACCCTTGACACATGATTTCGAGCATGACTTCACGCATTTTGAGCTTTTTACGAGTTCAACTGCGTCTTTTAATAATCAAATTGATCACGAAACGTGGTATGTTTCATCATCGATTACTCATTTGGGGAGACTTATTTAGGTGTCTACACTCGTCATTCCAGTATACAAATCAGGAATCATGTTGTTTGACATATTTGGCTCGCAACGGGTCATTGGGCAGAACTCCCTCAATTTTGTACTTGACTATGTCATCCATCCATGAGTTGCCCCTATCTATGAAGTTGGTGTGTTCCAGGTCGTCTATGCTTCGCTTGTCCTTAACCTCCCAAAAGACAGATCTAGGGCATCTCCTGTAGCGGAACTGGCTAATTTGGACAATGCATCTGCTTGATTGTTCTTTGACCTTGGTACCTGCATCAGCACAAACTTCTCCAAGTCTTGTGTTTCCTTCTTCACCAACTCTAGATACTTGACCATATTCTCATCCCGTGCTTCATACTCCCCATTCACCTGACAGACTATCAACATAGAGTCGGACATGGCTTATATCTTCTTTGCCCCAGCTGCCCGACACATCTTGATACCGGCTACTAGAGCTTCATATTCAGCCTCTTTGTTTGACGTCTGAAATTTGACTTCATGGCATACTCAAAACGTGTCCCCTTTTGGTGACTTAAATAATATGCCACTCCACAACCATTCTACGTAGAAGACCATCAACAAACAATGTCCACACATCATTCTGCCCTTCCGGCGTTGGGACCTAGGTGGTTTCTACAATAATTCTGCAAGGCTTGCCCCTTGATGGCTTTCCTAGGCTCAAACGAAATATTGTGAGCACTAAGGATTAAAGCCCATCTCACACTTCTTCCCGAAGCTTCCAACTTAGTCAAGGGCTGCTTGATGGGTTGGTCGTATACACAACGATTTTATGAGCTGAAAAGTATGGCTTGAGCTTTTGTTGTGGCCATCAACAGAGCCAAGCCAAATTTCTCTGTCGCGATACCTCAATTCCCGCACGTCTGCATGACATGGCTTACAAAGTAAATCGGAAGTTGGGACCCTTCCTTTCTGCCACTAGGACGTGTAAGGCATGTTCGAGACTGCAAGGTAGAAGATAGAGCGTCTCTCCTACATGGGACTGGCTGCCTTGGCAACGAGTGTAAGTGTTCCTTTAGTTTCACGAATGCTTCTTCCGCTTTTGTGTCCACTCAAACTTGCATTTTTTGTGATTGCTTTAAAAAACGGTTGGCAATTGTCTCCAGATTTAGACAAAAATTTCTAAAGCTGCTAGGGCAACCTCTCAGCTTCTAAACCTATTTGAAGGTTGTAGGTGACTTCATGTCAAGTACTCGTACACCTTATCTGGGTTTGCTTCTATTCCCTCTCATCCACCAAGATCCAAGAATTTGTCTGACGTTACTCAAAGACACACTTTTTTGGATTTTTCATTTTCAAAGCTAGGAGGTTGCTCAACATAAACTCCTCCTGAAGATAACTGTAGAGCGTGGCCGACCCCGCGGGGCGGGGCTTGCTTGGGCCTACATCGATGTGGTTGTTGTGGGCTTGAGCCACAAAACCGCACGTGAGTGCGTTGGGGGAGTGTTGTCGAGTAAGGGGATAGCCACCGTGCCTATTAAGGTTAATCACGGACGCCGAACGTTGGTTGCCAAAATAATGGCCCCACGGTCCGATCCAGTAACCAGTTTCGTGGTTCGGGACATGGTACGGATTGAATCTTTGACCTCCGCCCGCATGTAGCCGCCTCTATTCGGTCTCATTGTAATTCCATAAACACGATTATTGGATGCACGCAACTTACATATTCAAGACCTTATTAGCGCACTAGTCCTAAAAGTTACTCAACAGTGGGTTTCTATTATTCACAAACAACTACCCTGGCCTAGAAATTGTGATCATTGATATTAGTCAAATTAAAAAGGTGCCTAAAAGCCGGTTGTCCATGATTAATCTGATTTTAAAGTGATTCACATAATTTCCGGTCTTTATTTAAAAGAAAACGAGATGCGATACAAAACATATATACAATATGCATATACAAATATACATCATCCTACCTTGTCGCTGCAAACAAACAAATTGTTAGAAAAATAATAAATATGATGATAGCGCCTTTGATCGATCCGCTAAACAAATCAAACAACATGTTAGTATTGATAGGAAAGCGCCTCGTAAAGCTTGCTATACAAATGCAAAGAGGACGTTAGTAATGATAAGAAACGTTAATAACAAAGATGAAAACTACTGAAAACAGTAAAAAAGGTGATGAAACTCCTACATATTTACAAGAGCGAATAACGAGTGAGTTTCTACATTTTATTAGTTGAATTGAGACTCGAATAGTTATTAATATGTTAGAAAGAAACGAAAATGAGGTTTTGGGTGAGTAACCTCGGAGTTATACCTTGATTTCGCTCGTTGATTTGATTTAAAAAGCGTATTAGAACTGTATTTTGTGTTTTAGTGGTGAGAGAGTATGAGTGAGAGAGCAAGAGAGTATGCAAAGCCTAGCAACGTATGCCGTGTCCGGAAATGAGGCGTAGAGGGTATTTATAGGCGCAAAAAAAACAAAAACAAGTGTATATACGCTCAAAACGAGCGTATATACGCTCGGTTGAGCGTATATACGCTCGACTGAGCGTATAAGTCAGCTGGGCATATATACGTGCTTGAAGATTCTGAATATTGTTTGATCTTGAGCATATATCGATCCAAGAAGCGTATATAAGCTCGATGGAGCGTATATACGCTCATGTATTCTCAATATTTCTCACGTATTCCGGAGATTTTCCGATTCTTTCGGATTTTTTGCATGACCTAGACACTTCCTTTGCAAGAAATGTGGTTCTAGAAGGTACTAGAATTTTCCAACTATTTTTTTGGGTATTTCTAGAGTATTTTCTGATTTTTCTATGTATTTCTTGCGTATTTTGATCTTTGTAAATATTGTAAAATTCATAGAAAATTGTAGAAAAATCGGAAAATAATCTAAAAATACTATGGAGCTCAGAAAAATACGAAGAATGCAATGAAAAGTGAAAATCATGAAAAAACCAATATAATGTATTTGAAAAAATCCTAAAAACCAAATAGAAAATTCTGAGAAATAAAAAGAAAATACTTTTTGCCTCTTATTTGACCTTCGGCACATGATTATGAGCTTGACTTCACATATTTGAGCTTTTCACGAGTTCAAATGCGTCTTTAAGAAACAAATCGATAACGAACGTGATATGTGTGTCTGCGAACTTCTGGTGCGGGAGAAGATTCCAAAACCGAAAGATGTGTATGCGGAATTTCTGGTGCGGGAGAAATTCCAAAAACCGGAGTGCTTGTGTGTCTGCGGAACTTCTGGTGCGGGAGAAATTCCAAAACCCGGAGAATTTGTGTCGCGGAACTTCTGGTGCGGGAGAAGATTCAAACCCGAAAGATGTGTATGCGGAATTCTGGTGCGGGAGAAAATTCCAAACCCGAGTGCTTGTGTGTCTGCGGAATTTCCTGGTGCGGAAAGATTCCAAAACCCGAAGTGTGTATGCGGAATTTCTATGGCGGGAGAAAATTCAAAACCCGAAAAAATGCATATGTGAGAATTTCTGGTGCGGGAAATTCCAAAACCGAGAGATCTGTATGCGGATGTGCAGGAGAAAATTCAAAACCCGAAGTGTGCTTGCGGAATTTCCGGTGCGGGAGAATTCCAAAACCCGAAGTGTGTAAAGGAGCTTTGCGTATAGCAACAAACGCGTATAGCGATGAATGTCGTATGGCGTGTGTAGGCAACTGATGTAGATGGGCCTCAGCCTCGTATAGAGGTGGTGCAATGTGCAAAATTCAATGTGTAATGTGTTGATGCATATGCATGATGATTTTATATGCTCAATGCATGATGTGCTTATGAAGTGCTTACAATGACTACATGTGTAATGCATGTTTGTCCTTAGATCTAATACATGAAATGACAAGGAAATTGACTAATGGTAAGATGTTTTAGAGTATGAGATAGAGTCGTCTCAAGCCCCCATTCGAGCGAAGGCGATGCTTATGAATGCAGTGAGCCCCAACCATGGGGTTTGGGTGTGTGGGGGAATGGCTTAATTTTGTGGTGTTGATGGTTGGTTAGTGGGCTGAGCCAGCTTGAT
>SNQN01011809.1:0-17804 GCA_008642245.1 Bassia scoparia | reverse complement strand
AATATTCGGTCGGTAAATTATTTCATTTCTTTTTTTAAAAAAAATAAAAACACAGGGGGGGTTAAATTCCCAAAACATCACCGACCGAATATTCGGTCGGTGATGTTTTGGGAATTGTTTTTTTTAATTAAAAATGCGGATGGGGTTTGTATAATTCAAAGGGCTTACCGACCGATTATTCGGTCGGTACACCGACCGATTTTAAAATCGGTCAGTAATACCGACCGAATTGTCGGTCAGTAAAATACACCGACCAACTGYGGTCGGTGTCGGTCGATAATACCGACCGATTTTCTTTCGGTCGATAATTTCGGTCGGCCTTACACGAAATTCTTGTAGTGGAAGGTAGCTTTTGGGGAGGAGTGGGAAGTAAAGGGGGTTTGCTGCCAATAGGTGGCAAAGATTGCAAGGGTTTAGGGTTGTATGGGAGGGAAACAGAAGATTTGAATGTCCTGGGATGAAAGGTTGATGTAAGATGTTGCTCCTGGAGCCCAGCATGCTCTATGGCTTCTGCAATATTTTGTGGTTTGAAAGGCTTCACCATAGACTTAATATTGGGTTTCAATCCACCCAGAAAACGATCCAATAGATAAGACTCAGTCAAATTATGCCCATGCTGAACCAAAAATGACCTCAAGTGCTCAAATGTATCCACATAATCCTCAAGAGAAGCATTTTGAATCAATTTATTAAATTGTTCTATAACAGTGCTAATTGATTCACATTTAAACTTGTAGATAAATCGAGAATAAAATCATCCCATTGAACTTGTGGCCTAACAGACAAATAGCTAGTCACCCAACTTCCAGCTTTATCAATCATATGCAAAGAAGCAAGATCTACTTTGTTCTCATTTGGAATTTTGCACAATTGAAAATATCTACTGCATTTTTTAATCCACAATCTTGGATTTATACCATCAAACTTTGGAGAATCCAGTTTTGGGTTCATACCTTGCCTCCTAAATGGGTGCAATTGAGAAGGAAGAACATCAAGATCATTAGGTAGGTGAGCATTCATGAGTTCCTGCAGAAGCTACATCATGGCATCCAATCATGTTGATTGATCATGCATAGCTTTAGACTTATCCTCCACTTTCTTCTGCAAATCACGAAATTGATCCTCCATTGCAGTAATACTTCGAGTTTTGGGAGCCAGAATGTGAAAGTATCACAAATTACAGCTTGTACTCGAGACAAACAGTTGGGGTGCAAAAATGAAGAGCTGAAGAGTGAAGAACATTAGTAATGTGGACGGTAGTGAAATTGTTCGATGTGGTGGTAGAGCAGCTCTTGATTATCTAATTGTGTGTGGTTGAATTTTAATAGGATCTATAACCAGGACAAATCAAAATGGCATGATGAATATGACTGGTAGTATAGAAGAAGATGAGAAATTAGATGGAAGAATTAGAGAGAGAGATTAAATTATACTTGATTCGATTTCTAAGAATGATTTATTGAATATGTATTGTAGCCAAATGAATTGACTATGATCATATATATTCTCTAACTGATTATATCAGATCAGTTAATACAATCAGCTTAGGTAATCAAATTTTTGGCGGGAAAAGATGTGATAAAACACAAAAAACGGTTAACTAGCCGTAATCATTGTCCAATAAATTCAGCCATGACCCCGCGTCCCGTCCGCGCCTCCCTTGGGGTCGGCGGGCCCTTGGCCGTGCTCTAAATGGAAGCTAATAACAATGAGTCTGAGGTCGGTTAAAGCAGAATACATCTCAAAGCACCATAATGGACCAAAACGGATAACTCATCGATTAAACTATGCCACCCTTAAAATTAAAGAGTGCTATAGAGTGCGTGATTAGTGGTAACTTCCACCAAAGCAAACATATAATATTATTAATTATCCTAATTATGTTGGGAATTACACCACACGGTGAATGTAATCATTATTTTTAAACTTCATATAATACACTACAATATAATTGGCTAAACAACATATTGTACCGTGTAGATGTGTAGCCATTGTTGCCAAATTTCGTTTCGGAGGGAAAGAATTCACTCGTATAATTGAAAAATAAATAAGTATTTGCATCGGTTCTCAATCGTATTTCAATCAAAGTAAATAATACATGTCCTATAGAAGAAATAAAAACTTTGAATAAGACAGAAATAATAATTATAATTTGTAAGAAGTTTTTAAAAAAGAATAATAAAAAATTAAACGTGCATCGCAGCGGTATAGAGACTAGTTTTTATTAAAGTCACTTAATCGCATGGATCACAGCATGCTAAGCTGAGACTGATACCGTGAGGAAGTATTTGTTAGCGTTTTTGCCTTTCTTCCAACACATTTGTCCAGTTTGTTTGACTCCATGGTGCTGGGAATGTCTAACTATTATTAACAACATGACCATTTAAAAATTAGATTTTTAAAAGGTAATTAGTAAAAAAACCTCTTTTCTCTCTCAAAAAACCTCAAAACCCATCTATCCTCCTTGTTGAGTGGCACCGGTGCGCCGGTGGCCTTCACTGGTGTTTAAGAAGGTCGCTGCGAACGGCCTTTCTCTCTCCCCTGGATTAGTAGTTAGTTTCGCATCACTGCCTCTTGAGGTTTCTTAATTTTTTTCCTTTTTTCTTGTTTTTTCGGCTCCAGTTTGTTCCACCCTTGGAGTTGGTGGCATTTAGTCACCTGTTGAGTGTTTGGATGGTCGTAGCTTTTGCGGAGATCGGTGGGACCAGGCCTCCGAGTCAAAATTCTGAAGGTGGTGGCTAGGTTT
Source organism: Bassia scoparia (assembly GCA_008642245.1). Classification (NCBI taxonomy): domain Eukaryota; kingdom Viridiplantae; phylum Streptophyta; class Magnoliopsida; order Caryophyllales; family Amaranthaceae; genus Bassia; species Bassia scoparia. The sequence goes on along the minus strand of SNQN01011809.1, from coordinate 15,058 downwards.
GGTCGTTCCAGGATTTGGAACGGTTCTTAGACTTGGGTACTGCCGAATCGTGACTTTTGTAGAGGGAGCAGTTTTACTATTTGTTTCTCTGCATCGGCGTTGAGCGGGCTTTACGTGCGAGTTAGTTTGATACTACGTCTCTTGTGTTTAGTTTTTGTGTAATAAATTTGCCCTGTGGTGGCTTCTAGTTTTGATTTTTTGGTTTTTGTTTTGGTTGTCCTCTAGATCTTTATTATGGAGTTAGGTTCTTAAATTGTGTGTATGGGTTCATTGGCTGTGAAGATCGACCTGTCCATCGATATTGGGGATGTGCAATTGACTCTGCAAGCAGATGTTACCAATTATCATAACAGTCAGTTATATATGTTGAATTTGCGCGAACTCATAGAAAGTATTGCTTCGGATGAAGATTTTCTTTAAGGCTTTATGGTCAAAAGCTTGAACAATCATCGATGTAGTCGTGTTTTGGATAAGTATATTTGTACTTGTCAATATTTTTCGGAATTGTAATTGTAACTGTCGTATGGCTTTCCACATATGAAGATCTTAGTTTTCCTGTCAAAAAAAATGAGTGAAGTTACTAGCTTGTCATAGGTTGTCACTGGAGTGGTAAATGGGTTAGTTTTGACGAGTGGTAGGACGGGGATGGGGATGGAAAATCATATCTGGTATGGGTGATGGGCGAAGGTGGATTTAAGTTATTCTCGTACATCCTCACCTGCCCACCCCACCGAATTGCCCGTTATATCTTAAAAAAAATATATAAATTTTAAACAATAAATATGCAATATAAAATTATTTTATCTTACATATTAAGACGTTTATAGACAAAAAAATTGTTCACAAAATGAATAGTGAGCAAAAGTGAACATGGATTGCACTGTGCTTGATTGCTACACCGCTGTTAGATTGGTTGCATCACAAACTGTTGGAGACCAAGAACTTACCTAACTCAGTGCAAAGTTTCTAATGTTCATCTTCCCTCAGAATCTCCTACCCAGAACACAATCTTTTCTCTCTCCTCTCCAACACCGCACACACCCAAATCCCCATCAGACAAACGCCATTGTAAGCCACGTGTCTCAGATTTGCGACCCTGTATCTCTTTGGGTTCGGCAATCAACGTAACCTAGGTTTGTCACATAATTCATCTTCATTTATAAACCGATTGTTGTTTTTTTTTAATTGCATTTGATTATTTGGGTTTTAATTCTTCTCAGATTTGCAACCTTACTCCACTTACTTCTTAGATCGGGTTTGGCTACGGTTTAGGGATCCAAAAAGGTATTCCATGTTCGATAATAAATTTTGGGTTTCGATTTAGGTTTTTGTTGTTAATTTATGTTTATGGTGCTGCTCTGATTTGTGTTTGTTGTCATGATTGTGGGAGTACTGTGTTTTTTGATTGATTTTCGTGGAGTTGTAGGAATTTCTTTTTTTGGTTTGGATTTTGGCTTCTTTTTAGTTGATGCCTTGAATCAGTCTAAATGATTTTTTTGGTTTAGTTTAACAAGAAGAGTTGGCGGTGCTGAAAGGTAGAGGGCAAGCACGAAAGGTTCCCAAGCATACGATCATGCAGGCATACGAATTCATCCCACACGGTGATGGTGATTTCATGTTTTTGACTCGGAACAAGGTTGCCCGCACCGGGGAAGTTCACGCAATCTCCAGATACCGCCTTCAATCGAAGAAGAAAACGATGATGCTATTCGCGACCAATGCCCTTGAGAAAATAGGTTGGTTGTCAATTCTTTACCTCTTTTAATTTTCTGCCCTATTTGCAATTGCAAGCTCTTTTCATAGTGACCATGTCGACATGTCATTCATCATTTCTTTGTCTTTGATTTTGTTCTGTGTATGCTGCTAAAGTTTATTGGTYTATCTGTTAACCTRTAATCTTTTGTGAAACCATTATCTCCTACATCTCCCAATCTYYTTTTTATTCCATCATAAGAATATTACAATAAAACGCCCCTTGTTCAGATGGAGAGATGCTTAATTCGCTTTGTGGCAGGACTTCTTGCTGATTTGTTGACATGATTCTTTCATCAATTTTGCTCCAACTTTCCCAGTGTTGTGCATGTGACTCATTTTTGCTCTTTCTCTTATAAGGCTTTTATTTAAACGTAKAGTGATCTTATTTAGATGTCAAAGTGATCCAGCACCTGCTTTCTCATGGACCTATAACACTCGTTACGCAWTGTATGTTTTAACCCTAAGTCTTACGGTGGGCTCTAGGCTGTTATGTTATTGTTATCTTTTTTTTGGACATAAAATTCTGCATTTAGCCGTCTTAATTTGTGATGTATTTATAATTATTTCAGGAGCAAATCAAAGCAATTCTGTGGTTAAGGAAGGTAACCAATATGTTTCTTTCAAGTTTCCTCCCCCTCATGTGTACTGATAAAGGTTTTTGCCGACATTCTGTTGATGATGTTAATGCTTGTTGTTGCAGAGTGCCTAGGAAATGGTAAGAGGAATTCAGACACATTGTCATCCCTTGTATTTTACCCATTTGTCTCCCTGATTCTGTTTCTTTGGTGAGTTCAACTTTAGCTTACTTAGAAAAATCAAACCATCGATTTGTTACTACTGGTATTGTTTACTTTCTTAATTTGTTCTTTTCGTTTCTTTGAATTTATTGTTGTTTGGCTTCGGTTTAATATCTATCTGTGTTTATCATTCCTCTTTGTTTTCTACTTATCTACCATCATGTTTCCTTACGCCATCATCATCATTCCAAACTAAACTAGTGTTCATTATTGTTTACTTTGTCTAACCAAATTTTATACAAAGTCCACCAAATTTTGCCATATGCCCAACAGATGAACGAATACAGTTTCCATTCCTTGTAAGAATATTGGCCGCTATTACATAATATGTTAATAGATGGGATTAAGTTAATTATTTAATATGGTATAAGGATGTGTGACATTTTGTGACTCTATAATTCTGCAATATATGGTTCCAAAATTCTTAAGTGCGAAAAATGACAATTAGACTTTGCCCTGTAAATCAAAAGTGACTAATTTTATATACTTTACTCTAAGAAATAACCACCATTTCTTACTTCAATTTTGCAAATTTTCTACTCTGTTTTTTATTTAAAAAAAGGAAATCATAACTTCATGACTTCATGTAAGTAATATTTGTGCGAAGAGAAAGAGTTGGGAAATGGCCAATGTAGATATTTTTACAGTCCCACTTCAATTCCATTATTGTTTCAAAATCTATTATTTCCTTAGTTTTCTATTTCTTTGCTTTTGTTAATAAAAATCATTGCGATCATTTCAGATGTATGAAACGCCACTTTGCTCTGACCCCCTATAAATTCTTCCTATATACTTTAATTATTAGTTTTTTTCACTTTATTTCTTTCTCTCATTCATCAAAAAGTAAGAAAAATGGCTTGCAATATCGACTATTTTTCTCTGCTTCCACAATCAATTCTCATCACCATACTCTCGCTTCTTCCTATCAAGGATGCCATCAGAACAAGCGTCTTGGCTAAATCATGGCGCAACCTATGGCGTCAAAGAACCACCATTGTCATCAATGAACGTCATTTTCTTACTCTCCAAAACACAAATAATCCACGTAATCCCAACATGTATGATGATGAGATGAAAAGCCTTAAAAAAAATCAACAAAATATTTGCATTAAGTTTGGGGATGAGTGGCTTTGGGGTGATAAGAGACAAGAGTTTTTAACAGCTATATCATCTTTTTCCCTAACCTTTTCTGATCCTTCAGACTATTACATATACATGCTTCATTTCATACATCTTGCCCTATACCGTCGTACCAAGTCTTTAGAACTCGATTTCTCTTGTCTCGATTGGGAATCCAAGTTACCTTTATCAGATAGCGGCACTTATAAAGAGAGATTTGAACTTCCCGATGTCGTTTACCGACACGGTTCTCTCTTGGAGTCGTTGAAATTGGTGTCATGCAATTTTAGGGGTAATGGATTTGTGAATCTTGGTTGTGCCCTAAAATCAGTCGCTTTCGGGTGGATTTGGTTCACAGGCTTGTCACAACTTACCGATTTCGTGACAAATTGTCCAGTACTCGAGAGTTTAAGTTTGTTTAAATGCTTTAATTTGACAGATTATGTGATTGAATCCRGATGTTTGAAGTGTTTAGTAGTGGATAAGTGTGTTGATTTGCTCAATCTGAGTGTTGCTGCACCGAAACTTGCATGTTTTAAGTATTGTGGGAGTCTTGTGGAATTCGGATTTATCAATTTCCCTTGTTTGGATTCKGTTGATTTAGATTTKGGCCTCGTYGGAATGTTGGATGAAGATGATGGTGACAAGGTTGCATCTCTTCTTGTACGCTTACGAAATGCAAGTTCATTAACCGTTTGTGCTTATGCTTGTCAGGTATTATTTTATTTTGCTACATGTATATGCTCATCATGATTTTTACCCAAAGAAAATATGTTTTCTGAAAAAATAATCGCTTTCAATTGAAAGAATGCATGTGTGAATGCGAGATTCTATATATTTTCTTCTTTTTTGAAAGGAAGATTCTGCTTATTTTCTCATAATAACTATTGTTGTTCCTCTAGAAATTGAAAAATTAATTTTTATAAAATTATTCATTAAATCAACTAAAGCATTGCCTTTGAATGATTTACCATCGTTGAATTACCATTTGTTGTAACAATTAGAAATTATTATTTTTATTTCCTATTCTGATTATTAATTTTATCATTCTAATACATGGATGATTTTAGCCATAGAATCATTATTCAAAAAAATTTCCTATTGTATACTAAATTWTTTAAGTGTCAAAATTTGTAATTATTGTTTGGTATATGTCAAATTAAATGAATTGAAAAAAMTTTGGGATGTTGCTTTATATCTACCTAGTTCACCTAAGCTTATTAGACCTCCGGCTAGTGACTACTCCGCGATTTGATTTGGGTTGCATTTTCATACCTAACTTATGGAATGTAAKTCTACCAACAAGTGTTTTTGTTTATGATGAGATTTGCACCCCCGATATTTCTTAAGGCATCAAGTGACATGAAAGTGCTTACCTGTGGAAGCAACTTTTGTTGGTTCTAACRTTGGGACTTGTTTGTTTTCAATTGGTTAGTTTGTATCTCTTAATGTCTGTGTTATCCATAAATATAAGTTTAATTGTTACTGTGTATGTTAACAGGTTCTGCCTCTTGCATCAAATGTGCATGGTTGGGATAGACCGTGATCAAAAAATATGACAATCAAAACGCATTTCATGAATCGGAGTTTTATGGATCCTCCTCCACTTAAGTAATTATACTTCAGTTGAGAAAACTCCGATTGAGGTGGATGATCCAACGTATGATTCAAGGTAAATCAAATGTTATTTTTCTATGGTCTTATTACTCCTTTATTAACTATTTCCATGGTCTTATTGACATTATAATTTAATACTCACTAATTATATAGTTTGTTAGAGCGATTGAAGCAGGAAGACTTGGCATGCTTCGTTATGATAGACGAAAGAAACTACCACTCCTACAAAGGAATTGGTTTAACAAATATGGGTAAATAGTGGTTGGAGATGGAAGGGCTTCGAGGATTCGAATGAAATCGAGTGTTCTCATATTTGTGATAATATATGGGTGTGAATTGCAAAACTAGTACTGAGGTGGCAAACGGATGATGATGGAGAAGGCAATATCTGGAATGGGCGCAACAGCGAGGCTTGCAACAACCAATCAGTACTGGACGTTTGTTGTACTCTGTATTTAATTTGGCTGAAAAAACAAGTTCAGTATTATAAAAAGACTTACATACTAAGAATTAGTCAACGAGGAATTGTACCTATATTGTTGTTTATTGGATTGGCAGGATTTGTATGCTTGTGTCTGAATTAGTCATGGTGGGAATTTAATTATTTACCAATAATGTATCTCCATAAATATTCTTATCTTATATTCTTTTTAATTTGTTGTAATTCGATACACACTCAACTATTTGCAGGATAATCAATATGTAAGGTTAGGTTATAACATAGCCATGTATATATCAAAAAATTTGCAACCGCCGTGGTACGTACATAAAATCTAAAGTGTTAATTTGCATATATCATATACAAATCCTGATGTTTTAGTAGATAACTGTTTGAAGTTAATGCTGACTGGTAGCCTATATATATGTATTCAAAATTTATTATGCATATCAAGCAAGTAAACCGAGATCTTGTTTGTATTGTGAATAAAACATTTACCATCTCAAATAATGATATTAATCATTTAAGATGCGTTCATGTTTATTTGTATGTATGCACCTTGACAACTTAATACTAACGACCATACATAATTATAATACGGAGGCATAATGTGCTTGTAACTTTGGCACCCTAACTTGATTTTGTGCTGTAATATCGAAACATAAATTAAACCTTTCAGGAAACATTAAGAAAAAACTAAGTCTTTTCTTTTTAAAAAAATTCGCAAAGAAAAAAATCATAAGATGGAAACAATACATTAAGTGTGCTTTAAAAAAACAATGTAAAAAAAACGTATGTGGTATTCGTCTGGATCAAACTTTAAATGTTAAGAAGAGTTTGCTGTATCTTCGCGTTGTGTTCGATCCGTCTTCTTATTCTGTCGAGGTATTTCACGTCTATTTTGACCCTACGCTATAATGTTATACACCGGCCGCTCAATAGCGCACGTTGATCCTATCTCATCCACTTACATTTGCTTTGACTGACACATGGATTTGACTTGCACTAATATACCTGTTCCCATGAAGCTGTTCCTTTGGTGTAAATAGGTGCATTTTAGCTATTTTTTTAGGTCAAAGCGTGTGTCAGCAGCTCTGTTTTGGGCGTCTGATATATACCATTTTGAAGATATATATAGCCGTCACATTCTATGAAAGACTTAAGGAAATCAAACAAATTGCAAACTAAAAGGTATTTAGAATGCCTTTCAACCAGCTAGGGTTAGTTTAATTATAACTCTCTATCAAATTAATTGATTTTGTGGTATCTAGGTAATTGTTTTTAAGGTTGAACTAATTGCATTCAACATACGATATTTACATAATCGAACAATATAAATAGACAAATGGTAGTGTTATTGTATCAACGGCAAATGAAACAAATCATGATGATGTTCATTATGCGCAAAACGAGTAAGATAGTTAATGTACTGCGACTTGTAATTAATTATTTCATTCATACTCGTTGGCACAGAAATCTTGAAGCAGATTTACTTAAAAGAATGTGTGACACTCAGTATATTTTTTTTAATGTAATCGATTAAACTAAAAAAACGACTTTGTAAACCATTTTGACAAATATGTTGTACAACCAGTGTGAACAGTTCACTAGTAGATATTATCCCCTTGGATCCTAACCATAAGAAGTGTTTTTGGTGTGGACTGCGTCTCATAAAATTCTCTACTAGTTTGAGGTACAACCTACTCTTTGAAAGAAAATTGTTATCTCTCAATAATAAGGCAACACCCAAGAGACAATATCTACTATGGGTTGATTACACATAAAAGGTGCTTAAGGATGGTACAGTAGCTAAGACCGCATTTAGGTGTCTATTGTGCCTTCAAAGGTTACCTGCTTCTTTCCAAGAACGAGTGTAGGGAACGAGGATTTCGTACATGTACACGATGTACGGTCTCATAATTGAGGAAAATGACCTTTATTCTATAGTAGAGTGGTTGATATATACCTTAAAACTTTAGATATTGTTTGGGATGACTATGCCAACACAAAGATTGTTGGCCTTCTCATAATCTTAATTTTTTTTTTCTAGCTTGTCCAAGCGATATTTTATTGTAAAAGTGATTAAAACTGTTTATAATTTCCGCTCCATTAATGAATTTACATAATGAAGTCTAAACTAAAAATTTCTTCCTTATTTAATTCAGTCAGAACCTCATTTCTTTTCTACATTCAGTCTAAACCTCGTCCACTTGTCGAGCCTCGCCTATGCGGTACTTTTTTTTTTTATCAAAAAACTCATTATATAAAGGATTGGAAAAAAAGAATTCCCTACACCTAAACTCTTTAACCCACCACCCTTCACAAAAAGATATAATATTAAATTGATAATTTTAATTTATTGAAAGTTGAACACCTTTTATGAAACAAAGAGATATTTAAGTCTTCAAAATCATAAATAGTTATTGTCCTCTTTTACAATAAATGGAACACGTTATCAAACTATTAATAGTTATTGTCACAAGTGTAATATTTCGTGCTAGTAACAACATAATTGATTTGCCTTTTCAATCACATAAACATAAAAATTTGTTTTCTATACAATCGGTACAACAGTGGCGAGATCCAAATATAAAATACGAATGGGGTTCAAGACCACTAAATTTATTATAGTTATAGGGGTGAAATTAGTTGATTTAGTCCTAATGAAAAGACAAAATTTCTCAATTTACAATAAAAATAATTTATTAATCAAACCATTGTGTTATTTTCTTTAAACAAATTTTGGAAAATTTTAACTAACAGTTACTTGTTTGTTGCAGCATTTATGTCATCATGCATATAAAATATTTTCATGAAAATTCTAAATATCTCAAAAAAGAACACCTATGTTTCATATTCCCTACAAGAAGCATTAATTGTACAAGCATCCTTTTAATATTATCGGAATGAAGACGTTCGTGTCATTGATTCAAAATTCCTTATAATAAGTGAAAATCTAGGCCAAATTAGCAACTCGACTTGCCTTTCAAATCAGGTATCGCATTACGAATTTTTTACCATTAATTCGCTTGATTAATCGATACATATCCTTTTCTTTTTATTAAAGATTGTCAAAATTTTAGGCGAGAATTGGGCAACAACTACCCTATCTTTTGCTACTTATGAAAAGCAACGTACCGCGAATGTCTGTATCAAAATAAACTACCCATTTTTAATTTTTGCGAATTAATACACAATTTTGTATTTTTGACCACTAACAACCCGTAACAATCACTCCAACGCGCAATCTCAATTGTAAAACCACTCAACATCACACAAAACACCGCCACTTTGTTGTTGCCCACCTCGAAACCCACCGCAAAATCAGCAAAAACAACGGACGTTGGAAATCCAGGTTTTTCTCACTACTCATCGTTTCTTTAAGAGACGATTCCTTCATAACAAGTTGTAGATCTAAAAAAAAATACCTGCAAAGGTGCCCTCGCAATGGCTGTTTGGAGTGTTTCTTGTGGCTATGCCCCGCTGCAAAGTGTTGAAGTTTGAAAGTGAAGTAGCGATTTGCAAACAAATCATAAAAGCCGGGTTGTGTTTAATAAAAACAATCGGTGTAATTGTTTGGTAATCACCTAATTATATGAAACAAACATTTTTCTAGAATATGAGAATTTCCTGATGGGTTCATAATGTTAATTTTGTTAACTATCCTAAATGATGAGATGTGTTGACCTTGACTTATCAAATTGTAAAACACTATTAACATCTCCTCACTAAAAACGAAAACCGCCATTATATACAAAATATTACCCTGATTATCATATAACGTGTAGGGTTAGGTGCGAGATGTTAAGGTGGAGTAAGTAAGTAAGGATGGCGGGGGAGGCATGGTTCACAACAATTGCAACTTGGTTAGTAGGCGCTGGACGCGCTAAGTAAGTAAAGGGAAGAGCAGGAGTAAGTAGCGCTGGTGCGGGGCTACGCTTCTCTGCAATCTTGGCTCTTTGCTTTTGTGAGCTTACGCGCGGGGCGCCTTCTGAGCGGTGATCGTGCTCGTTTAATTTTTTCTAAGGCGATGGAATGTTATGTGCCACGTGCCTTGCTATAGCAAAGTTGTTGATTTGACTCTGTTAAAGAAGGGTCATTGGATGGTTGCACCTCTTTTGACTTCCATATAATACTTACTCAGTGACATAACGCATACAAGTAGAAGAGAGAATTCTAAGCTCAACAAGAAGACAAAAAGATTAACGCAAAATGCTAGATCAATTAAGTAGGGGTTTTGGAAATATGTATTTAGGTGTGGGTTCTATACTTGTAAACAGTTAATTATAAGGGGTTTGGGACAATGAGAGTTGGTTAGTTCTTGGATAGGTATTGATTAGAGGAGCTTGTGTGATAGTATTGCAGATGGTATCTATGAACTGAGTTATCTCTTGTGGGACATCTTCAGTGAATCACAATAGTTGCGGTGTGGTTTTCTCTTGGTGCTCAAGTTTTCCCCGGTGATTATCTTGTCCATTAGTCATTATACTTTGTTTGCTTGCTTTCTAGTTTTACAGTTCTTCTAGTAGAGTTTTTAGTTGGCGTGGGTGTATCACAATTATCTGAACACGTAGATGAATCCCACCATATTGTTACTAGAGCAGGGTGTGTGTCAATTTGTATTGGAGAAACTTGGTGTTTTGTGATGAAAACCTTAAATTAACATAGAGAGAGGGGAAAACTAGGAAGCGGGTGTTTAATGGATAGATTTGGCTTTTGGAAAATTTAATAGAGGATTATTTGTATCAAAAGGCTTTGTATCAAGCTCCCTTAACGAGACAGAAACCGAGTGGTATGTATATGAGTTCGGATGAAGTGGTAGATTAAAATGTAGTCTGGAGTTGTGAGATTGAATAGCTAAGAGGTATCTTTTAATGTCAAGGATGAAAAACAATGGCAGGATTAAAGACTTTGTAAAGCATGTAAGAGAAGCCATCGGGGTTGTGAACAAAGGTACTTGATGTGTCGGGTTGGTCGGATTGCCAGTATGAATGTTAGAGCTCAATCTACAGCATACATGAATGAGCGTCAAATTCGATTGGGTCTAATTATCGTAAGATAATTTCGTTGATGTCGTTAGGTGCATGATTTTATTTTCATCACTACCTTCGTCACATGAAACGGTAGTTGGCCCCGATTAGTAACCGTTGTGTAAGAGAAGCTAAGTGTAATAGTGAGGGAGTTGATCTTGATAAGAGCACTCTGAAGAAAAGAATTCAAAGGCATTTAATCCGTGATGCTACGTTGTGTGATGAAGGATAGGGGAACGACAAAAGTGGAGTTAAAGACCGTGGGTAGATAGAAAGTAAGGATCGGGAAATTGAATAGAGCTGGAATGAAGGTGTATTGAATTGCGTTGTTGTATGGGAATTTCATAGCGAGAATTTCTGTTGTTGAAGAAAGGAAAAGGGAGAAGAAGACAGTGATGAAGGGAGGGCTCATCGGACAGGAGTATATTCGGTGCAGCTTTACGTGGTAGGTCGGTTGCTCGTCGGTGTTTCGGGCCTTGATTTCGCTCTTCAGTTCACTCCACCAATCATGTAGAGAGTTATTTCAGATTAGGTTTATGAAAGCTTAGTAAAGTCGCATCTTGCAAATAGTAAAGTAATGGAGGTTGGTGGGAGTGAATACACTGGGTTGAGCTCGATGGGAGTATGTTGGGAGGGAGAAGATGTCAAAGTACTTCCCTCTTTGAAACGAAACTTGATATGTGTTGAGTCAACTTGACAATGTTGGCTACAAGGTGTGTTCGCTGAAGGGGTCATGGTAAGATTGTCCAATGGGGCTCGTAGTTCAAGCACGTGGATAACGGAAGGTTTCCTTGTATACATCTTTTGGCAAGCACAAAGTAGAAAGGAGGGAATTTGGGATTCGCAGAATGGAGTCTATTTGGTTCGAAGGCCATTGAGAGGGGTAGAACGGATGACATGTCTCAAACTCGGACAAAGGGCATGGTTCAAGGTTAAGGAGAACACACAAGGAAGTTGTGGAAGGCACATGAAGTGTCTAGAATCAAGCTACAAGAATTAGTTTAGGGAGCATAGGAGTGTGCTTGGAAACAAACGGGAGATCGGGGATTGGTTTAATATACAAAGGGGTTGCGTTCGGGCGTCAGGAAGCATGGGAGTTGCTCTTCGATAACAAAAGCAAAAAAATTGGCCAAAAAAATGGTTTGTCCCGTATTTAATATGGAATGATGAGGCGTGATGAACCCGGGTGAAGTTTTCATTGTTTAGAAGGCGGTGACGATTGTGATTAATGCAATAACTTGCTGGTTGAGGGGATAGAGTTCTACTAAATGTGGTTTTGGGTGTTATGACTCCCATTGGTTAAACCATCTGCTAGGTGGGGGAATTGTAGGGGTTATGTGTAGAGATGGTTTTAAGTGGAGTAAGAAGTGAGGGATGGTCGGAGCTCATGGTCATTGAGCAATAGGCGCTTTGATTAGGCATAAGGCACGCAAGACAATGTAAGGTAGCAGCAGCGAGCAAGCGCGAGGCACGAAGACGCACTTCCGGCGGATCTTGGCTGTTTACTTCAGTGAGCTTGGCACGGGCGCGCTTCAACTATAGGTGTTGGGCTTCTTTGCTTAGCAAGCTTGGTGTGGGGTGCGCTTTGGCGGCATAGGGGCGTCTCTTTGAACGGTGGCTCATGCTCTGGTTTTTGCTAAGCGTCGGATGTTATTGGGCCACCGTACCTGCTATTAGGCAAAGTTGTTGATGAACTCTTGTTAATAGGAGGGTTGTGTCATCTTGCACATCTTAACTCCATATATGACTCAATTCAGAATAGAGAGCAGGGCAAGAGAAGAAGAGCTTGAGTAATCTTCTATACAAGAAGACACAACAAGAATAGCTCAAAATTGCTAACCATTTAAGTTAGGGTTTGGGATATATTAGTGTGTATCCTAACTTGCAAACACAGATTTCAGGTGGTTGGGAGCAATTTGACGAGTGGTTAGTTCTTGATACTAGTTTGATTTACTTTCACAAGTTATAATCGTTAGGTGTTAAGCTAAAGGTAGCTTGTTATAGAATGGCAATGGTAATGCCATTGTGATACTGAGTTGTGCTTGTTGATCATATTCATCTTTCATTGATCACATAGATGGCATTGTTGTGTTCTCCCGATGCTCGGTTTTCCACAGTATATCTTTTCCATTTACTCGATTCATTATGTTGCTTGGCTTACTAGTGTTACAATCTCTAGTATAGTTGTTTAGTGGTGTGGGCTGTTCACAATTAGTTGAACATCGTAGATTGAATCCTAACAATACGTACTAAGAGATATAATATAGTGATTATAATCGCTAACATAAAATCAATGAACTAAACATACATAGTTGTTGTAACATTTGTAGTGTTTACCATGTTCAAAAGTATCATGTGATCTTTACATGAAATGAAATCCAACAACAATGGCGCCGATTGCTCGGGTTTAGAGGGGGAGAATAAATAGATGGTTTCAATACGGGTGATCAGTTTTCTTCTCCTTACAGAAGCAAAGGCAGCTAGTACATGTTAGTTTTATAATTAAATGGGATTATTTATACAAATCTATTTAATTTAGATACAAATAATGAAATATGTTCCTCTAGCATTAACCATGGGTTAAAGGAATCCACTAAAAATGCATTTTAGTAGGAATGGTGAAAAAAGTATAGGTTTGAACGGTGACAAGAAAATTCTCTTTCTTGTCTTCCTGCTTATTTTTCAAAATTTGATATTTGTATCCTAATTGCTTCTTATATAGTTTGTATGACATTGACACATGTGTATGGTTTTTAATTTTTCAATATAAAGTATTCTTTCAGCAAAGTTTGAATAATTTATTCGATGTATACTAGTTAGTAGCACCGTAAAAAAATCAGTGCTCTCTTGAAATTTGACGTAGGAGAGGGAAATATAGGGTTCCTATAGGTCAAAAAAGTGTTAACAATAGTATATTGGCAAAGAAAGGGACATATGTATAGATTAAATTATACAATACTAATAAAGGCACTAGTCAATGTAAAATGTAATCATATATTGGTTACAAAAACTTATATATTAACTTATATTTCTTTATACTTGTATTTAGCTCTATTGGATAGTAAGCAAGGCGATGAGCAATTGTGTCCCCTGGAAAAATACTTATTACTCTTTTTATAAGTAAAATTGCATGAAATAACAGAACATCATCAATACAAGCTAGGATCTCAAAGGGCAATCCAGAGGAGGCAACAAAGCTCACAACACAAATACAGAGTGGAAGCCACTAATATGCATTCGTGACTTTCTGGACAAACACCAAAAATCTAAGTACTACGAAGTCTATTTATCACAGCAGGAATTGCATACAGGAAAAAAACACAGCAGCTACATAAGACTTTATTCCGAGAGACACCAATATGATAACTTGTAGCTTAGAGCAGTATAGAAAACATGAATCCAATTTAGAGAGAGGCTTCCTTGGCACCTGTTGAATGAGTTGCAAAAATTTTTGAACCAGAATACTTGAAACCGAAGCAGTGTTGAATGGACTAACAATTTGAAGCACTGACTAAATTCAAAGAGTATAAAGGTGAGAGTCGAGACTCCAAGGTGTCCGCAAGCAAGCAAAGAGAAGTAGCACAATCCAGCAGAGTTTGTCTCGAGTTTTTAGCGTTCTTGGACAGCCACCACATTAAAACATCCCTCCCCTTATAATATATATATTGTTGTTGTCTTGGTATACGTAAGCCTTGCCAAATAATTGTGCCAATTTCACCTAGGAGAGCATGCTAATTTCTGTAAATCAAAAAACAAAATAATAGCATGGACTTAATATCTATCTCAACCCAGCTCTAGCAACATATCTTTGATGGCAACATAAATTTCTCTAAGCAACAGGGGCGAAGGGGGTTTGTAATCCCACCATTCCGGCATTGATTCTTTTAAGTATACTGAGTGAATCCACCTGACCTACTGAGATTTTCTTTGTGAGCCAAGCCTATACATGCCTACCTAAGTTTGCTGTTCCACAAAGAACATCCTTGGATCCCAAGCCACCACATTACGTTTGGCCAATAGTATCCCAATAATTTGGCCATCTTTGTCAGAGTAGGATTCCCACTCCATAAAAGATCTGCACGACTTCGTCAATGACATTTAAGACGGAAGCAGAGGAAGGATAACACTGGCCCAATAAAGATATACTCATGACTACAGAGTTTTCAATTGAACACTTCCAATTACAAGGTGGTTTTAGTACTCACAATCTATCCTTGAAGCCATTGTCTACTAAATATCATAATATTGGAACAAATTCGTACGCTAAGGTAACGAAGGGGCTTGCACTATAAGAAATCCAG
>SNQN01011808.1:0-13804 GCA_008642245.1 Bassia scoparia | reverse complement strand
AACTTTAGAGAAACACTTTCAAGTTGGCAGGGAAAATTTACACCAAATGGCACTTTTGTCGTTAGCGTTAAATGTTTGAACATCGCAAGATGATCATCATGGTTAGTCTTGACATCGCATTCCCATAAARATCCGCTCTTGAATGTCGTCCACCGTTGTGGATGTGAGGTACCCTTGGGTCCTCTATGGGAGCCTCCCTCCTCACTGATTACTAAAAACAYCCTCTTATCATTTGCATTGAGCGAGCYGGGTTTGAACTTAGTGGAGTTGATTTTGTCCTAGAGCACTCTCATTCTTCTCATTCTTGTTCTTGTCATTTTTATTGTTGTTTCTCTCTCTTTGCATCGGACTGCTCTTTGAGGACTCAACCTTGTCATCCTACTCCTTCAATCTACGCTAAGSGATGGGTGTAACTCTGTACGTCTTTCCTCGAAAATTGGRAACCTTTAAAGGTACTTTCTTGGTTACCCTAGTAACTTTATAGTCTTACCGAACCTTATCAGCACTATCCCAGYTTGCCATTATCTTACGCTTGGGTGGTGGTGGAGTAGGATCCATTTCCAATTCCTTATRTGCCTTCTTTACGAGCTTTCAAGGATTTATTCTCTCTAGTTAGAGCCTTACATTTCTGATTTATTTCTTTCGAAAACCTTTTGGATTTTTTCTTGGAGTGTCCTCTTACTCAAAAAGTTCTACACTTTGGTACTTAAGCTCCGGGCCATCYAATCCTTTGAGATCTTCGTCTTAAATGTCCTCCCTCATGGGGGATCTTTGTAGCCTAAGACATAGGTTGGAATTCAAACAGAGTTCACAGCCTCTCCCACCTAACTAAAAGCCTTAGATTTAGTGGGCTTAGTGGTGTCCTTCATCTTGGGCAACTTGCCTTGAGCCTTGGGTAGCTCTCATCCTTTCATGATGCRTCAACCATCTCAATTTTTATACTACCCAACATATGCTGCCWACTGTTTTAGCAAGATTATACGTTAATAGTAAACTTATTTAGTCGGGGTTGATGTGGCGTCCTATTGATTGCATTGAGGTCTATGATCTAGAAGGCTCCTTCGCTTACGTCATGTAGCCACCTGCAAAAAAGGAGAATTAACRTACCAAAGTTTATCTCCCCTCTAATGCCGAAGTAAGAAAATAGTTTAACGGGTAGTAACAAGGACATTGGGGAGAAGGAAAGTTATACTCTTTTTGGGATTTCTAGAAATATGTGTGTATGTCCTTCCATTTTCCCTTTTGGGGGTATTTATAGTACGTGCATGTCATTTTAGGCACATTAGATGATGTGACTTGTCAATCATTGACTTGTCTTGTAATTTCCTTTAAATAGTGACATTCTTTTATTCTTAATTAATGGGGATAATRTTTTCTTAATAATTACTTTTAACCTAATGGCGTGTTTGGATTCTAGAATTTCATCTGAAATTATGGAATTGGGATGATTATAATATTTGGATGTCTAAGAATTTCAATTGAAGAATTTGCTCAAATTCTACAACTACCAAGTAATAAGCTAAGCCATGCATGATTAGGATTTCAAATGACATGGTTTTTACCTTGTTCATTTGAAATACTCAAATTTCTAATTTGAAATGATACATTAGAAATGAAATCTATCCTCTCAAACAAAAACCTAATAGAATTAGAGGGTATAGAAGTTCTCCTTTTGAGATCCAACATCTAGATGTAGGAAGTTCTCCACTTTTTATAAATTTCCCCCATGTAACCCCTAAGGTGTGGCGTATTCACCGATATAAACCCCTCGTGTTTTTCGAGATCCATCACTTACCCTTTGAAGTAGGTATTTACCTGAGATGCCCTTACTATTGATGAATTATTTAATGTCCTTAGTATTTACCTAAACTCTCTTTTGTTCTTCCTTACCCTTAAAACACACTGACTCATTTTCTCTTCAACATTGACCTTTAAAAACCTTTAATCTCAACAAATCACACAAAAATCCAATAATTAAAACCTAGCTCATGGTTAAACCGTCAAATGCTGACTTTATCTTGTTATCTGATGAGGATAAAGTAGCAGTTTTGAAAGATATCGAAGGATCAGAATAACATACTCAAGAGTAATCCTTTCAAACCGCTATTTGCTGGAAAAAATGATGGAAATTCTGGAATCGCAAGAATCTTGACTTTGTGATTAAAGTATTGCGGGCAAAAATGAAGCGTTAGTTGATTTGGAAAAAAAATTGGCCAGATTGAAGACATTCGGAAAAATCTGGGAAGAATTGGAGGAAAAACGGCATTTGGACTGCAGGATGGAAAATCCGAATACTCCAATCTATTTTTTAGAAAGTTTTTTAGGATTAAATTTAGTTTGTTAGGGATTTAATAAATATTATCCTGAATTAAGTTAGGATATTATTTATAGGATAATTAGGGATATTTGTAGATGGATATTTTATGGAAAGATATAGATCTTTCCAAAATACTTAGTTAGTTTTAGGTACTATTTTTATTATTAAATAGGCGTAATATTATTAATAAAATTCACAGTTTACTCTTTTGTCAAATTCTTCTTCTTTCTTGTTACTCAGAAAAACCTTGTGAATTTAAATCTGCTGTGTCCGGCCGATTAGTTTATTTGATGACAACTCATTACGGTCCGGTGTGTCCTCTTTCGAGTTGAGATCCTTAAAATTCTCTGTGTGTCTGAGAGTTTTAAAGTTATTTTGTGTTTTTACATCCATCAGTCCACTTTCTCTAGTTTCCACTTGTTCTTTAAGTTTTTCTTGGGATTGAGAATTCCTTGTTCTTAGATCCACATCAGTATCTTCTCATCTGACCCACGTGGATCTCACTAGTCGACAAGAACTTCGCTAGAAAAGAAGAAGAGTGATAGGTGTCAAATTTGTAAATCCTGTGTTGGGTTTTGTGGGGTTGAATTCGAAATTTGGTTGGGAATTTGGGGATCAATATGAATTCCTGGTTTGGGATTTCTGTGACTCATCCTTGTCTAATGTATCAAGATAGGAGAATCGCAAATTCGCAATTGAGCTCTTGCTCAAAAGTATTGCTACTCAAGAGTACAAAAATTCATTTAAAGGCGAAATAATTCAATTGAATAATGAAAGTGATATGATGCATTAATATTGATAGTGATATTATGTACTTGCCTATCAGAATTTCTGGAAAGTTGATTCTATGACAATTTGTTTGGGTGAGATGTTAACTACAATTCCTCGAAACAGGACGGATTTTAAAGTTACTTTTGATTTCCAAAATTAAGACGAACATCCTTTATAAGTACTAAATGTTATAATGATAATTAATGTTAGTTTTCATGGGGTTGCGGGACCAAAGTTATTGTTGTAGTTAAATTTTGGTTGTGCCATTGTTGCATGTTCAAACCGCACTCCAACAATGAACACAATGAAAATACAGAAGCCAAAAAGAAGAAAAATTTTTAAAAAAAACAAAGGGCTGCTAGTCATTCATTATAGAAGTAAGAGTATATGAACAAATACACCCAACTTCGAGTACACGAGGTAAACTCGGAGAAAAACGAGGATATATGGGTTAAATGCCAAACCCCGAGTATATGAGAAAATTTCGTTTTTAGAAAGTGTTTCTTCTTTCTCTATTATTCACATTGTCACTTTATCTTTTTGTGTCCTTGTCCTCAACCAATTTTTCCTACGAATTTGTGAACTCCCATTGAATGTATATATCAAATTTTTAATATACATTTAATTGAACTGTAATGTAAGTGAAAGCGTTAAAACAAAATAATAAAAGGGAACCCGAAAACTAACTAAATACCAACATCATAAAACTCCTTTATAGAGGACCAAAACCAAACCCAAACCCAAAATGCGTAAATAACAAGTCTTTCAACCTCTGTTGCGAATTACTATACCAACCAACAGTCTAGTTCCATCTCTTTTCCGCACCTCTTTCCGTCGAATCTCAACGTTTAGATGTCCCGTTTCAATTCTTTCATTAGCATACAGCATTCAAACTCAACAACCTTCTTATGGTAGTAGCTTTTTGTGCTAGAAGCTTGTTGGCTTCTGGCTGATTGATTTTTAGACACCTTTGACTTAGCTGTTTTGATCCTTTTCAAATCGCTTATCATCTTAGTTTTTCACCAAAAATCTCAATCAAAAAGGCGAAAAAAACCCAAAATGTGAGTAACACCCAAATAATAGTGAGTAATTGTGTCTCCTACTAAGAATTTCTAGACTTTCTCTTTTGGTTATAACACAAAATCATTACTATGAGATAGGACGGTTGATAATCTATTAAGACTTTTATTTTAGTGAAAAGTCATTATATAGTATGATAGAGCAAGTCTTTGCCTTGACCTACTACATCTATACCTTTATATTAAAAACCTCTCCCCAATCATACTTGACAATTGGCATCTCTTAACTCCCTCCAAACTCTTTCTTCCTTCGTTCACACATTAAATTGCCAAGTGTCATATCCTCTACAAATTTCTTTTAATAATTTATTTTCACCGCCAACTTTTTTTGTTAAAGGGTAACTTTCCTTCACTTTTTCATTTTCTATCATTTCTTTAAATACAATGATACACTTCATTAATATTGTCTCCTTCTCATCACTTTAATTTTCACTAGTTTTTTTTTTTTTCATTTTGATAAGCCATTCTTCGTCATTTCCATATGCAAACTCAAATTGTATGCCTCACTACAAAATGATATTGAATTTGAATATGGTTGCCACTTAAGAAAAAAATTATTGTTATAAATTTTAAAATATCTATGCTTTTTTTAACGTGAATATCCATTAAAAAAATTCAACCTTGTTTTTTTCCGCTTTTTTGCAAAAGAAGTGGAAAAATTGGGGGAAAAAAAATTTGCACGTTGATACTTAATTATTACCTTAGAAGGAGAAGACGAATTTAAAACAAGATCACTCACCTCTTAAAAATCATTCTTATATGCGAGAAGGATAAACTAAGTAATTCAAATTTTTCTCGCCGATTCAGGAGAGATCCTAAAATTGATTCTCATCCCCACCCTCTTGCTAGCTCTCGTTAGCACCCAAAAAAAATTAAAAATCTAAGATATGACAATGTAAGAAAATAACTATCATTCAATGTATAAAGAAAACAAGTGACAATTTTGTTTTTCATTGTTATTTTTATTATATTTATATTACGTCTTTAGGATATTTTTTTAATTTAGTTTTGTTCATTTAATATTAGTAGCCTACCTATTTTTCCAGTATTATATTGTTGATAAGCACATCAAATTTTTTTTATTATAATACAATAAATTAACCATCAATTTAATCCTAAATTTAGTTGAACATAATTCTCAATTTAATCTTACGTTCCTTATAACTATATATCCAATCCATTAATCCCATTAAAAATCTTGCATGTGACAATCAGAAGTATAATATAACTAAACTATCCCTTCCTCTAACCTCTACCACTTTATCTCTCTTTCAAATCTCAAATACCACCACCACCACTCGTCCACCACTGTCAAAGACCCAAGCCTCCCAAAACGACGCCCACGCCACCACCCAAAACGACAATAGCCCACTATGATAACATGCTAACCAACAACAACTACCTACCACAACAACCCACCACCCGATCGCAGATCTTACCCTCAGTAAAATTACCAAAAAAAACGAGGGGTCATTCGAAAAATATGAATTATTTCAAGTGAAGATTTTGAGTATGAAGTTTGAATTCGAAGATTAGTTGTTGTCATTCGCAAAATTAAGAATTCATGTTTGAAAATTGATTTGAACTCGAAAATTGGGGTTTACATTCGACATTATTACGAGTTTCTGTTCTAAACTTAGATTTAAGCTCGAAATATTGATTTCCTTGCTCAAAAAATTGCAACTTTAAACTTGAATTTTAGGATTTTGTTCAAACGGAGAATGATTTAGAATATTCGTTTAGATCAATTTGAGTTCGAACAATTGGCGTTTTTGTGCGAAAAATCTGGCGTTTTCATTTTGAAACAGTTGATGCTCTTGCTCAAAGCTATGAACGTTCGCTCCAAATTTGGATATTTTTACTTGAATTTGGGTTATGTTCCTAAATTTGCAAAAAAATTTGTAAATTCGTCTTTGTCGAAATAAGGAGTGTTGATGGCGCATTAATGGTGGTTGAGATGATGGTAGAGGTCTGGATGGTGGTAGAAGAGTTGGTTGCTGAGAGTGTGTTGTTGTATGGCTATTCATTTTTGAGACTTCGTATTAGGAATATAATTTTTTAAAAAGTTTAATTAAAGGGTATTTTAGTAACCTCAACTAGTTTTTAAGGAGAATTAGAGTAAATGGTTATGTTCAATTAATCATGTAAAGTTGAGGGTTATTTTTTAAAATAAAAAAAATTAAGACTACCAACAAAAAGTGCAATAATAGGAGGCTACTAATAAGAAAAACTCTTTACTTTCATCTTATTGTATTCAATACTTCCAAATTTATATAAAAATAAAGTTCAACAAAAAGTGACATCGTGCATTATTGCACGGGTAAATATCTAGTTACATTATAAAAGTGCACAGCTCCCTAAATAACAATTAAACTTCACTTGAAAAGCACACAAAACAAATAAACAAACAATGTCATTTCATTACGTTTTGCTAAAGTTTAATAAAAAACATGGTTGAGATGCTAAAAATAAAACAATAAAAAAAATTAATTGTTATTTTTTCAAAACATTTATTTTCAAAGAAGTTATTCATACATTAATTAATTTTTATTTGACTTGATTCGTTCTTTTAAAAGCTTCATTTTAAGTTATTTTATTAATTTTTTTCATTTCGACGCCAAAATTTATCCCTTTTATTAAATTTTTTTACTCTTCCTTCAATGCATAGGAAACATTTTTATATTTTATGAGACCTAAAAGCTAGTTGAAATTCAATGAATAAACAACAAGCAAGTCAGGTAAGGAACGAATGCATGCATTATAAATTTAAATTCATGTGCCTTGAAACAAATTCAAATCACACTGGAGCTCTAAGAGAGAAGTTGATGCTCTATATTGTTCATATAATAATAAATAGTAAGATGTTACGAAAAAAATGGAAACGAAAAAGAATTCTTAATTCTAGAATTATGCACTTCTACTTATTATTGATATAGACTAAAATTGCATATGACTTCAAATTATTATTGCTCAACAATTATACAATATTCAACATGATGAGAATGATGTTCAACATAGTCTCCAGAGATACTAAAGGAAGATTTTGCAGATAATGATACACAATTAAACGAAATGCCCAAAACGATACGAATCATCGGCATACTTGGAAAAATTCTAGCATGAGCGTAACAACAATTGGGCAATTCTAATTCATAACATGAAGCCTAATGTGACTGAACCCCATTGAAAATTATCAAACATCCCATATTGCCACAGTTGTACACAAAACCTCCGATGAACTTTACTAAGGACAGTCCATTTTAGGACTTTAGAGGAGCCCAAGAATTACTTCTACAAAGCCTCCACCCAAAGTCCTAGGCCCTCCTAATACTATAAGCTTATCACCACATCCTCGAAATGCTAAGCCCCACCCAGTTCATCGAGATTGCCCTCTCACAAATTCACCACCAGCAAGCCAAGAGTTTTAGCCTTTATTATATTTTTGATGTCTTTAGTTGCATAGTTTGCTGCATACAACTCGTGGTTTACCATGTGAGAAGAGGAGGAGACGCATTTTATTAATGAACTGGTTCCTCAGGCTCGACATATATAAAGGAAGCATATTAGTATTCATCCCAAGTTTACTCTTCATATCATAAACTTCTCCACATGTCAAAGATGAGTTTTGAGCACCAACTCCTCCAATACATAAAACTTCCCATCCATGAATATTGCAGAGCATTTCTTCCAGCTTTATCATGTGGAAGAGTCTTCCATTTTCCAGTTATCTGAATCAAAGCTCTGCCGAACAAAACATATTTCCCCAAATATCACAGCCTCCAGCTACAATGGCTTTTCTTCCTAGCGTAGCAGAACCAAATAAAAACACCTTGAATATTCATCTCTGTGCCAATAGACCAAGAATTTGTTAAAGGCTATATTTGTATATAAGATGGGATTTATGTTCTTTCCAAAATCCAAAAGCTCTGTACCCACTCCAAGTGACTCCTGTCAGAGCAGCAAAGTAGTTCATAGGAGGACTTACAGGCAAAGCTTCCACCGCAATCGAACGGGATCAAATACGTCCCACTCACGTGAGGTACATGAAAAATAATCCAATGCTCTATAAATACCCAATTGGCTCTAACTTATAATCTTCCCTCCCTTCAATTAATTGATCGAATAATGCGATTTAATTTTGCTATAGTACCATAATTAGATCTTGAGCAACGAGCAACACATTGTATTGAGTTATGCTCCCCATTTCTCTCATAAATGATCTAGATCATGATCATTCTCATCATTATTATCAGACGAAAAATACGGTGATTCCAATAAATCAACCTGCTCCCCATTAACCCCTGTCATTTTGATCTTCATCAACTGAGTGAGCTACTTTTGTCTCCCTACAAAATAATTCTTTTAAAAAAAATTAAAATCCACAATTAACTTTCCAAATTTTTAATGCGCAATAAATTCAAAAATTAAAATAATAACTAACAAGTACATTAATATCCGAAATTTTGGATCAGATATCAGAAATTCTTGATCAAATGCATATTTTTATTACTTAGCTAATTCTCTTTTATTTTTCCATATTATTTTATTATTTAATGAAAATATCCGAATCTCATTTGAATATATTCGGACATACAATCCGAAATCTTCGAAACATTAAAAACCAAATCGAATATCCGATTTTCAGATTGATTCGACTGGATCGGATATTTTTTATCACCCCTAATGACAACAATAAGAACAGGTACAATGATTATGTGAATGTTGACTAAATTGAAAGAGGAAGAGCAGAAAATTTTATGTTTGGATTGAGTACTAGAGAAAGAAAAAAAGGTTGAAAACTGAATTTACTGCAAAATATTGTCTTCCTCTCTGATTTGCTTATGAGAAGAGGAAAACTGTTTGATTTTGTTTTGTAGGATTATGAAATGAAAAATGCAATGTATATATAAGAATAATAGTCAGACAAAATCAAGATATATATGCAGGAATTCAAGGGGCGAGGCCCAAAAAGGCTTTACTCTATGACAGCTGTTATGTTTCTGTTCTAGAAGTGCGTGGACCAATTTTCCTTCACTTGTTCTTTTAATTTTTTTCTTCTCTTTTTTCTTGTATACTATTTGTTCCAATACGTATTGATCACATAAATTACATAATCTTGTTGATTCAGTTCAAACAAATATATTTGAGCATATTGTGATGGTGCATTCATCACATTTAGGACCCACAGCTATTTTTATAGGGTTAAAAAAAATGAATTCTTTCATTTTTCAATTATGAGTATGCTTGAGGATTTGATAATAATAATAATCAAAAACAGGAGTATAGGAAGGTCGTCACCGCACTATTTTGAGAGCTAAAAACCCATTATTATGCTAGCAACAAAGGCAAAAGGACTTCATGTTTAAGTCGTTGCACCATATTATGGATTAGAGACGATGGTAAAGGAAAAATAGTGCAAGGTCCCCTCCTCCCCCCCGCATCTAGAAGCCCTTACTCATTCTCATTGCGAATTGATTGTCGTAGTTAAACAACATAGATATTTCAAATATAACTCGTAAAAATAAGAATTTAGGTTCGGCATGTTGATTAGAAAAGTATGCACAAACAAGACAAATAATGCTTGTTGTCGCTTGATTTAATCAATGTTAATGGTCCTAAGCACTTGTTGTCCAAGATTATCTTATTAGCATGAGAATAATCAATGTGTGTGGCTTTGATTTAATGAATGTTCATAGTTGGCCTAGTATTCGACAATCAATTGATGGACTGTTATGGAAGATGGCAAGTAGTTAGACTGTTTAAATCAAAATATACTTTTTATTATTTTGAAATTTTTTACATTTAAAGAAAATGCTAATTAATTATAGAACGTTTCTACAAAGTCCAAGAAAAAAATCAATAAAATTCTTTCAAAATGTTTTAAAATGAAATTACATATTTAAAGCTAAAATAAATAATTTGTGGACACTCCGGGTCGAAAATCATCGTTAACTAGAAATAGGCATATATTAGAAGCTCTTAAAGTGATAAAGTTATTTTAAGTCGGACCTTACGGATTGAGCTTGTTATATAATAGTTTTAGTAGGAGGACAAATGTGGGGATTTCTACACTTTGAAGTGCTAAAATTGTAACTAATTTTTTATGCATGCAGTACGTGCATTAATAGATAAATATATGTTAATTCAATCAATCAGAGCCTTAATCTGATAAGTGGGTCGGCTAACATGAACCAAACGTGATTATTCCAAAGAGGTCATTCACATGAATTTTCCTTCTCCACTCCCGACGTTCGAGAGCTCTACTCTTGAAATCACAGTTTCAAATCCTTTTTAACTCCCTCCCACCAAGTCATTTTCAGTCTCCCTCTACCTCGTTTAAAATCTCCCTGACCCCACTTTTCCACTCTCTGCACCACTGCCTCCTGAGGTCTCCGTCTTACATTTCCAAACCAATGCAAACAATTTTCCCTTAACTTGCTCATGTATAACTTCATTTCTGATTTTATCCCGCCGAGTATTCCTACATATCCATCTCAACATCCGCATCTCGGTGACCCCTATCTTTTGAATATGCTCTTTCTTGGAGGCCCAAMATTCCGTGCCATAGAGCAATACTAGTCGAATAATAGTCCTGTAGAATTTTCCCTTCAACCTTAGAGGGATGCTTAGATCGCACAACACTCTCGTAGCTGCTCTCCATTTAAGCCACCCTGACTTAATCCTGTGAGCCATATCTTGATCAATATCACCATTCTTTTGGATGATTGACTCAAGGTACTTAAAGCATTCACTCATAGCGAAATATTTTGTGTCTAACCTCACCACTCCTTCATTTGTACCCCGTTGTGACCCAAGACGACATTCAAATACTGAGTTTTATTCCGACTTAGCTTCAATCCTCGAGATTTCAACCTTTGTGTCCATTGCTCCAACATTGCATTAACCCTGGTTTTTGTTTCATCCACTAATACAATATCATCTGCAAATAACAAACACCATGACACCTCATCTTGGATTGGCCTTGTTACTTCATCTATAACCAATGAAAAAAAGGAAGGGGCTCAATGCCGGTCCTTGTCACTTCCTAAATATATATTAATTATATACTTAAATTTTAATGTAGGTAATTTTAAATGGAAAATTAGAATTATTTATAATTAAAAACATTGATTAATAATATATTATATGTAATCAAACAAATTGCGCATTAAACAAATTTCAATAAGAGTAGGGTAGTAATTTTAGGTGGACACGACCGCCACCTCCCCTTTACCTTGTATAATAGAGGACGAAGTACTAAATATTGACTATTTTTTTAAAATATAATACTGCCTCCTTATTCAAATAAAATGTGCTTAATCCTCATTTTTGGATGTTTTCTATTTATATGTCCATAGTATCCTCCGGTTTCCTTCATCTTCTCCTCTTTTACACATTCCCACCACAATCTATTTTTTGTYTTTTGACTAAATGCACTCACATTATAATACATTGTTTGTAATTTCCCCCACAAAAAGGAAATGTACACTTCAATAGAGTACGGAGGGAGTAAGTAAAACAAATATGAATTATTTTATAACAATAGAAAGTGGGAATAATATAAATGAACATGATCAGTTCGCAGATTCGTAATATGAAACATTGAAATGTAAGAGTAATACTGAGTATATATATTGATCCATACCGTACTATTTTAGTGTTGGTGCATTTCTATTTTGCATCTAATAGTATGCAGGAGTTTATACTCCCTTTTTTTCTAGTCGTTTTCTAGTTTATAATCTCAGTTTTAATTTGTTTTGTTGTTTTGCATCTTTTTCGTTCTTTTTCTCCACTAGTAGAATTTACTCGTCCTCAAAGCACGAAATACAGACTGGTAATAAAATTTCGGTTCGGTCAAACGACCGCCAACGACCGAAATAATCGGTCGATGTATATTTATTGACGGAATTATTGGTCTGTAATTTATTGATATTCTATTCCCGTAGTCTTGCACGAAAATATATTTGAAAAAGAATTTACCGACCGAGATTAAAATACGTGGTTCATGTTGTATGACTGAATTTCGGATCTGAGTTTTGAAAAATTTCTTTTAAAATAAAAATGCTTTTTGTCTTTTCTATGACTCTCGTATTCCTTCTCTCATTCGACTCACACTCAACTCTCACCTTCACTCGATATACTCTCTCAAACCCCAATTCCCAACCCAACACCTGCACCGGCGACATCCCTTACCTTTTTCTGCTTCCGTGAACTCCTCTCTCTCTTCTTCCTCCCTCTCCTCTCCTCTCAAATCATCTCGCATCTTCTACTCTGTTCAACCCCTTCTCCTTATTTTTTTCTTGCTCCCTCGCCGCTCCTCGCTCTGCCATTCTCCCTTCTCCCCGTCGCTTGCATTGCGGCCTCCCTCCCAATAGTATTCTGTCTCTAACGGTACGTCGCGTTCTATTATTTGTACTCGATTAGATCTACCACTTGATTAGGGTTGTTTTTACTCGTTTAGATCTGGTGATTGAATTAGGGATTGTCTGGTTTTCTTAACTTTAAATTAGGGTTTATTTGTACTCGTTTTAGATCTTTGTGATTGATTAGGTTTATTTGTACTTCGCTTTTTGATTTTTCTAGTTTTTTTACGGATTAATTTGTGTTGTATTGGAGCGACTGAACAATACAAGGGGGGGGTGGGTGAATTGTATTGTAGGGAACTTAAGTATTTTCGCGGAATTAAAATAACTTAAGCCAAAAGAAACTTGAGACAAGAGGTTTTCCACACAAAAATCTCAAGACAAACGCCAAGAGAGAAAAACTGTGAACCTGATGCACACAGGATTTGTCTTTAATTATTAAAATAAAGGATGCACCATATTACAATCTAAGACTACATACGTTCTAGTTCCACTCTCTTGAACTCTCGTTCTCACCACCTTGTTCTTAACTTGCAAAACCCCACTTGCTTACTCCTCCTCTTTCTTGAATCCTCGTTGATACACACAACCCCTCGCTTCAATACGCAGAAAAGCACTTTTACAACTATATAAAAATCTAAAAAGCTTGGCAACAATGTGAAATAATGTCTGATTGATTTCTTTGCTCTAATGTTGGTATACTTTTTCTTTCTGATTGGTAGTATTTTAGATGTATGGATTTCGCGTGAAAGCCAAGCAGATAAGTTCCATTACCACAATTACTCCCTATTCTGTAGAGTGTCCAGTAGTGTGGAACTTGACATGCAAGACGTAACACACAATCACAATTCACAAGATTAATCCGTTCAACTGCTTCCTAAAATACTCCACTAGTTGTTTGTAATATTCAGTTTGCACACGTTTCTTTTGACTCTTTAAATGATTCTTTTATTTAGGAAATATAATTTTCATCAAAACTTTTTAAAACGAAAGATATTTTTCAAGATAAAAATATTTTTTTCCAAAGAATATAATATAAAGTTTTAAGAATATTCTAACAGAGAATTTTATCTTTAATATTTTTATAAAAAATTTGTTTTAGTTAAACCATATTTACATTAATCCTAGGCTTTATTTAGATTTTATCTTTTATAAATAACGGATAAAGTCTTTTAATAGATTAAATCCCAACTTAATATTATTTCCTTTTTATCCTGTGAGCAAATATTACATATTAATACCAAGCAGTACATAAATCTAGAACCCTATAAAAA
>SNQN01011807.1:0-13787 GCA_008642245.1 Bassia scoparia | reverse complement strand
GAGGACGAATCCCCCTCCACTCGAGCCGCGCACGACAAGCAAAACAAAGAAAACAATCCAAGACCAAGCACAGACCGGAGGCAAGGAGCGCATGCCCGCAATGACGAGTACCATCCCGACGACCAGAACCCGGACGAGTCGACACTAACTCGTCAAAGTCGAATGTTCCCATCCGATCAACACAACARAATGAAGATAACGAGGATGCACCATTCACTTTCTGGTACTTGCCAGTCCAAGCCTTGTTGATTCCAATCTTTATTAAGTATATTGTTTGTAAAACACTTTRAGATGTACTAACGCATTATTATTAATAAAAATTCAATTGTTTCATCTACAACCTTCGCCTATTTCTTACTGAATACAAACGTGACACAAAGGTGGCCACACCTAAGCCACAATTGGACGGAGATGTAACTTATACAAGTCCATCCTCACCCAAACACTCAAGCTTGTCCAAGACAACAGTCACAACAGTTAAATGCACACAACAGCAAGCACACAAACACGATTAGCACAAGCAAATACAATGGACGAAAGCAAGCATCATATATATAACAAGTACCAATAACATTCTTCCCAAAAGCGACCCAGAAAGTCAATCAAGTACAAACCCCTCAAATCCAAAAGCTACCACAAATGCATTTAAAACAAACCTTTCAAATCCAAAAGCTACCATAAGTACATTCAAAATAAACCCCCATCAAAAGGAAGATACCTAACAAACCCATTACAACYTCCAAAAAACATACAGAGAAACCCAAAACKCCCTAAGCCTTTTTGCTGACATTCGSCACCTTCCCTGAAGCCTTGCCTTTGTCAGCAACAACGTCAGATATCACCTCGGTCGAAACAACGAATGACTCCAAGTCTACCCCGTCATCGATCCCAGGAGGAGACATGTTGCCATACCTCTCGTCGAACATTGAGCTCTCCTTCGCTACGTCCCAAGCAGCTMATCTCCCCTCCTTGAACTCTCTCAAAGTATCAGAACGAGTCTTCAAAGCATAGTAAGCACCTGAGACCAGAGCCTCATTCTTCTTCCTCTCAGCATACTCCCGCAGACGCTCCTGATTTTCTTGGAGCTGGTGGATGACCTTTCTCACATCGAGCAACTTCTCCTTGCAGATACCTTGTGACTCTTTAAGAGTAGCCACCTGCTTCTCGAAATACTCATTTATCCTTTGCCATCAGAGATGTTGAACGTTCTAAAAAACAAAGCCGACGGAATCAAAACGACGACTATACCTAACAACAGACACCCAAACCTAGGAGTACAAATGAAACTTACGCGAGAAGACGAAGCTGCAGCCTCAGCTGAGCAAGTCGACAGTAGGAACTTTTTCAGATGCTCCCTGGCGGCAAGCCGGGAGAAGAAGAACCACGCAAAATTTGATGGATTTCAAAACCACCCTCGTAGTTACAAGAAAAGTCGCAGTAAAGTCAGCTGTACTCGAGCTATGTCGACCAACAGGAGGATGTCGACCAAAACCCATAACGCGCCTTTAAGCCACGGACGTCTTGGAGGCCGAAACAAACGGGTCGAGTTTCTACTTCTCGCCAGAACTTGTCGAGTTCCCGCCAAGAGGAGCCCTTAAGCCGACTTGTTACCTGTCATATACATCAACACGAGTTTCCCCCACGAATTTGGGGTACATTCTTATATGAACGAAAGTAACGGACAAAAATAACGGATCAGACAAAAATGACTTACCTTGTGACGCGCGTCGCTTGCCATGTTTCCCTCATCAGCAACGACTACAACTTCAAGCGCCGAAATCAATGCGTCGGGGGGGTCCCCCTTTTGCTTCTCCACTACACTGAGAAAGTGGGAGAGTTTAAACGTCCTCTCTCCGTCTCTTTCCTCCGATTCCGAGTCTTCAGTCTCGCCCACAGATCCTCCAGACGTGTAACCCTCAACACGAGAAACACCCGTCGGTCTGGGTCGAATCCATCCAACCAGGCTTTACACGAGCTTCAGATCGGGTCAACCGAAAAAAGAGTAATTTTTAACACCTGCAGGGACGATGATAAATAAAGAGAAGAAGTAAGAAAAAAGAGGTGAAAATACAAACAAACAAATACAGAAGACCAAAAGTAATGAAATGCACCCATTCTAAAAGACCAAACACTCCTACGCTCCAACCCAACATCAAACAAAACCGAGCCACAATTCCTAAACTTTTTCGGCTTCCACGAAGAAAAAACCTTTTTGCCCCAACCCCGATCATATAGCATTATCTAACTCAATTATAAGGTTCGACCTTACCCTCCTAGGCATCAAATTGACCCCGCAGATCCGCTGTCTTAAACTCATAAACATAACCCAAATCGCATCAATAAACTCCAAGCTTACTTCTTATTTCCAACAAGACTTCCAACGCCACGAAAATCCTCTAGCATGGCATGAACTGGACAGGAGAACCTTGCAATGAGCCAGGAATTGCCTAGTGAGGTCCGCCAAAGGGGAAACACGTGGCCCGTCTTGAAGGGATATTCATAAAAGCAAACCAACCAAGACCACGAGTCCGCCTTCACACTTGAGGAGGAGCACCACGACTTGGCCCCTCAGGCAAACGACATTGTTTCTTTACTCGGTTAGCGTTGGTGAGTTTGGTGAATGTTTTGTTCTTAACCTCTAGCAATTTTGATGGATAAACGTGGGAGAAGAAAAAGCCATGGAAACGAAAGGAAGAAGAAAGAGAAACTAACGATGAAGAAGATGAACAGAAAGAAGGAAAGAGTGACCTGGAATGAGAGTCGAAGCGCCGATTGAATTAATAACCGATGG
The DNA here is from genome assembly GCA_008642245.1 of Bassia scoparia. Lineage (NCBI taxonomy): Eukaryota > Viridiplantae > Streptophyta > Magnoliopsida > Caryophyllales > Amaranthaceae > Bassia > Bassia scoparia. The sequence continues at coordinate 10,996 of SNQN01011807.1, read as the reverse complement.
AAATGAGGGAGTGTAGCATTTATATGATTTGACATCGGTAGAAGGAAATGAACTGAGCCGCACACATGTCACTTGGAATATTAAATCAACAATTCTCAAGTCACAGCTTCCCGTTTATTTCCATTTGTCGATTGGGGGCAATTGTTGCCACAGCCCAATCCGTTACAGGCCTCAAGTATGCAGCGGATTTTGAGAAAGTGGGCCAGGCCCAGAACATGGATAATTGCTAGAGCACAATCAGCACGTGAGTCCTAGTCAGCATAAGAAGCCTTGGCAGTCAAGGCATCAACTCGTCAACGGCCAAAAGTCCAATAACCGCTCCTATTCTTCAGGCAACGATACATAGTGGTAGTTAGCTAAGGTAAACAGGTCGATCATGCTAGTATAAATAAGAGATTCAGTCTACTTTAACACACACATTTTACTGAAACCAAGATTTAAGCATATTCTTATTAACGAGTGAATTATAGCAATATTATTTCCCTTTGATTGAATCATACTTCATTTATTTAACCTAGTTACCTAAATTTGCTCGAACAACGATTTACATTAATCAACATGTTTTAATTAGCAAATTAAATAATTCGCCTACTCATTTGTTTTTTTTATGTCTATGCATTATGAATACTACGATTTCTTTATCAACTAATAAACACTATTCAAATGGTGATGCCTTGTTGTCTCTAATGTTTGTCTCCTTTATTCGTATTAGCAATCAAGCGGCATTGCATTCTAAGAAAGACACATTTGTCATTCATGAACCTTTGTTTGTTATTGTTCTTATAAGCAAACCGAATGAAGGTAATTGTTGAAGATAAAGTAGAATTTCTGGAAAATTATCCAATTTATTTAAAGTGAGAAAATATTAATTCAGATTATTTACTTACCTCGTGTGGAATGGAAACGAAGAAAGAAAGATGGACGAGCAAATCTGTACATAAGATAAATCTAGGTCAGATTGAAGAATTGGGCCGAATTAATTCAAGTTTAGTTAGTTTAGAGTTTGTTAGAATATTGTTTMGTTGTTAGGAATTAGTTAGGATTTTATTCTGCTATTATTTAGTTTGATAAAATTCAATTAGACTTAGCTGGAATATAAACTGTTAGAATTATTATTCTAGATTTGTGTCGATTAGGATAATTAGAGTTTGTTAGAATTGAGTCCGTTAGAGTTTCGTTGTTAGGATTAATTAATTAATCTTATTAGTTCTGATTCGATATTGTTAGGATATAATTATTAGAATTTTTGTTAGTTAGTTAGTTAGGATAAGATATGTATATCTTTCCTAAATTATCCTACTAGTTTTCATATTTACWTGTATTATAAATACGGTCRGAATTCATTAATAAATCAGTTCATTTTTTTGTTTAAAAATTCTTCTTTGTTAATTTAGAGAAAAACCTTGTGAGTTTTCTGGTTGGTCRGGYAATTCGCTTGATTAGCTACTTAGACAATTGTTCCTTCTTCGAGTTYGTTCCTCTTTGGGAATTAAGATCCTTTGATTCCTCAGGATTATTTACTTGGGATTAAAGTTATTTTCTGTTTGTATTCCCGCATTCCCCACTCATTCTCCCCAATCCATTTTCTTTCCCGTTTTCCCATGCATTCCTCACGGTTTTCCCTACTCATTTCCCACACCTTTTGGTTCGTTTTTGGGTTTGTGAATTTCTTACATAGAAATCCACATCAGTAAAATTCGTGGATTTATTTATTCCTTTATGKATGCTTATATCACCATTATAATTGCTTAATCAATATCGATAATCTTGCACGTATTCACATTAAAGAAAAACATCATTTGGACAACCAGCCTGGGCACCATAAACATGATTACTGTAAAGTGATCGATTACGATCCATCAATTAGTCTTTGATGTGTTTTCTATTAACGAACTTTCAGGTAATTAAAATTGATCCATCAATTCGTGGATTTATTTATTCCTTTATGCATGCTTATATCACCATCAATTTGTTGTTTTATATATAAAGCAACTTATTTACAAAAATTACATGTTTTATAAAAAAATATAGATAATGTTTTATAAATATTATTATTGTTTTTATAAAATGCATCAATGTTCTACAAATGTACTTAATATATATAAATAATATATTAGTATATATCATATATATACTATAATATTATAGTATATATATAATATATATATATATATTAATATATATAGAGGCGTAGGATCAGTGAAACTACATGTTATATTTGAAAACGTGAAACAAAATAAGTGGGTAATTGTATTTTTAAGGGGTACATAAGCAGCTAAGGGGTCACAAACTTCAGTACTATTGATGAACAGTAATCGCGGTCCTATGAAACTTAAATACGCCATGATGAATATCGCAAGTATGGGGACGTACATATGAACGAGGAGTCATCGGACATGCAGTCCACGAGGGATCGACAGATTAAAACCGGGGTGGCAACCGATTCTAAACAGTGCTGTATTCTCAAGTTTCAGTTCACCTAAGGTTTTGTATGTCTACATGAATCCTATTCCTATATATATTATATAATATATATATATTATATATATTATATTATATATATATATATATTATATATAATATATATATATATATATATAATAGGGATGTGCTAGAATGGAATAGGAAATGAATGCAAGCTATTAAAAGTCACATGTTAACTAAGTAAAGAATATGAGGAGACTATTTGCTTTAAAAAAGTAAGAGTGGGACATGTGTCACCTTTAAGTTGTTTTCTTTATTTCTCTTTCTCATTCTACACTATCCCTATATATATATATATATTATATATATACTATATATATATATATAATATAATATATATATATTATATAATATTTATATACACATACATATTGATTTAGGACAATGAGAAGAACCAAAATGCAGAAGCATGTGAGAAGAATCTCGATGGTTGGATTTGATGAGGTCAAAGATTTATTTCACAAAGTAAATGTACATATAACTTTATACCATGAATGTGCATATTTTTATACCAGATAATGCTCATTTTCATAAAAAAAATGCACATTTCATGAAAATATGTCGTGCACATCACTATAAACATCTACACATCCTAGCCGTCATCATAAATTTCAAGGCCAAGATGCTTCTCACATTCTCATTATATATTAAGGGTACTTCTCATTGGATCATAACCTATATATATAAATTGAGAAGTGTGAGAAGATTTTGGTCGTTAATTTTTTGAATGAACGGTCAGATGTGCATAGTTTGACAGTAAATGTTGTGCAAATTTGTACTGAATGTGCAATTTATGGGTTTTGCACATTCGCAGAAATTGTGCACATTTATGTAAAATTTGCACAGTACTTTTTCATGAATAAATGTTGACCTTGATTAAAATTTAACGATCAAGATTGCTTCTCACAATTCTCATTTTAGGATGCTTCTCATTTATCATAAATTCTTCTCCTCTCTCTCTTCTCTCTTATATATATATTATATTATATATATATGGAGTTTTTGTTTTTGAAAATGTACTATTTTTAAAAATACAACTAAAGTTTATAAATAAAGATGATGTTTATAAAAGATACAGTAATTGTTGGTTTATGTAAAAAAAATTATTAAATAAAATTACTATCTAGCTACTTCTCATATTATATAACAACTGAATTATACAGAAAAAACTAGCCATCCTATTCAAAAGATATTCACTTAATTATTAAAATTGATTTGCCATGGTTTTAAATTAAAAATTAAAATTAAAATAAGTATTGCTTTAATATTATAAACAAATTAGATAATTATAAGAAAAGAAACCTGAAAATATAATTAGATATATATTAGAAAATTGCTTATTTTTCACCCCATTAATCTTGAGTAATACTAATGAGTAGAAAAAGAGACAGAAAAGAATCCAAAAATAAAAGAAGAAATATGAAAGATGCGAGAGAAAAGACAAGCCATAGAATAAGAATAGAAGCATGTTCTGAGGAGTAGCAGAGGAGAAGAGAACAACCAAAATAGGAAAAAGCATAAATAAGGAGTAATGTAATGCCTACAATAGTGGGCAAAATAGTGGCCCTAAAATTTTTTTCATAATTAAGAAAAAATAAAAGGAATTAACAATTAAAAAGTAACCCTTATTTATCAAAAGTAGGTTGAGTGGACAAAAAATAACAAAGGTATTGTCGTATTGCAAATCCAACAGGTGCCCATAGTAGTACAGTAATTTGTCTGTGTTTTTTTTTTATACAAGAGGTCTATGTTATTATTAGTATGTCTATGTTACTATAATGTATGTCTATGTCCTTATTTTTGAAATCTTGTTAATATAAGTAAGTTTTATACATCAGTTATTTGTTAATATTTAACAAATTAAAAGTGGGGCCACCATTGTCGGAAGAGAGTTTTGACTCTAAATTATAACGCAAAATGATAATTATACCCTAAACCGGCTCATAATAATAACCATATATATCCTTTAGTGACCAATTTTGCCCAACTATTGATAGGGATTTTCAGGAGCCTGTACTGAATATTAATTGGTTCTGGTAAAACTATAGTGATGTGGCAAGTAAAGCCAAGTGTCACATTTTGTGTGTCAAAGAAATCCAACTTGGCGTAGAACCTCGTGACACGTGTCAGAAGTCGAGAGGTAGTTGATCTGTAAACATTCAACCGAAAACCGGTTAAACACTGTAAAAGAAATAGCTAAGCAAGCAAACAGGTAAAACAAGGCATAGGATGGTGACAAGTGTCACACATCCAAGCCCTCAAGGAGTAAGGCAAAAGCCTATAAATACTCCTTGAGAGGCACCATTTTCCACACAACTTTTCATATATTTTGAGAACAAATTCATACTTAAGAGTATAAACTTATCTCTCTAACTTCTCTCTACATAGATTAGCATTATTACTTTCCTCCTTCCTTTACTTACTTAGGCATCGGAGGGAGATAATCCGAAAAGGATTATTCTCCTTCTTGCAGGTGCTAAGGCGTAAGAGGAACTTGAAGCGCCAAGCCAACGTCAAGTTCAATCCAAAATCAGCTCTCTTGAAGTAGCATAGACGGGAAGCCTCCACCCATCTCTCAACCCTGAAGCAGAGGAATCTTGTAGCGTGCCAAGCGAAACGTCTACAACAATAAGTAGACAATTATGTAGAATTTTTTTTGTCAAGAGTGTCACATGCAACTATGCAAGTCATTGTCAATAACAATATTATATTGTCGTTCCACTTCAGCAAATTGCCGTTTTGATAGGGTTGTTAACTTGTTCTATACTAGGCCTGTTCAACGGGCCGGGTTCGGGGCCGACCAGGCCGAGATTAAATAGGCAAGTATGGCGTAGTGCCTAATATAAAATAAGAACGGGTCGGGTGAAAGCCACAAGTCCGACCCATACTATGATTTTTTGAGTATTTGAATTTGAGTTAGGGTTTCAACTTGGGGAAAATGTTTGATGAGATAAGACGAGAGAGAGAGAAGAAGGTCAAAAACTTCAAATTTTTTTGTTTGATGATACAGTAACCATTTTTTTTGTTTTTCTTATTTTTTAACCATAAAATTTAACCCATCACATTACTAGACAAGTCAATTTAAAACCATATAAAATATAACCTAGCCTGTTTACAGGCAATTTCTTTTTGGACCCCGGTCATCTAAAATTAGATGGACCCCCTCCCCAAGCCCGCCCATATTTCAACTACCAAATGGCCCAATTCCTTCCAATCCTCTTCGTTGTTTCCTCTTCTACATTTCGAATTGTAAAATTCTTCGAGTTCATTTGTACATGCAAATTCGAAATTTTTCAGAATTTTCCCCAAAAAATCCTAAATCCTCACTTTCTCTCTCTTAATTTTTGGTTCTAACTTCAATACTAAAAATTCGAGCGAAAAAACGAGAAGAACTTGAAGTATTTTCTACAATTTCCAATTTATATTGTTTTTTTTGAGAATTCTACGTTTTTTCACTTGATTTTCTCTAACATATTTTGTTCTATTTTGTAGAAATTGTGAAAAAAAAGAAGACCTTAATTCTATTTTGATTGGAGTTTTGAGAAAGAACAAGTGAAATCTTAGTGTATTATTTTTACTATTTTTTTTTTGGTAGTTGTTCATATTTTTCATAATGATCAAATTGTTGATTGCATGATTGTGTTTTTGTTCAAATTTTTTATACCAACGAATTTTTGATGCATTATGAAATTTTAGTGATGTAAAGATTAAGCAGAGTTAAGGTCTTTTTCAGAARTAGAAGAATGGAYTGATGTAAAGATTAAGCAGAGTTGAATATTGAATGCAAAATATTGAATTTTGGTGTATAAAAGCTGAATATTTAGTATTGGACATAGAATTATACAATTGAATGTTCAACTTTAATGTTGACCTTAGCTTGTCACTTCAACAATATCATTAGTATTTTGGATGGCATTTTTATCTCTCTTTTTTTGGAAGTTACGTATTGTTTTTCAAATTATTCATCCAATTATTGCTTGAACAATTATATTTGAAAACCATGCTAGAATACCAAAAAAAATAATGAATATTTCATTCAAAACGTTGAACATTGATTATTGAAAATTGAATATTTAACACTGAACTTTTACTTATGTATGCATAAATGATGTCGGGATGTTGGGAAAACCATCGTTATTGCAGCAGCCATGGCAGCAGATTGGTCCGTCATGATTGTGATAGGAGGAGATGCACTACTATGAGAGCACAAAAAGGACACAAACAGCCATACAAATGATTCAATCCTCTCATTCAACACAAAACCCATACCAAACATCACATTAGTGCAATGATGGTTCATGCCAACAAATGGTGCACAAATCATCCCATATTTGTTTGTCCTATTTGTTGTATCAAATACTAATAAATCCCCAAAATTCTCATAATCGAGTTTCATCCTTAGCTTTCCAAAAAAGCTTATTGGAGTTCATCATTTTTCAGCCAAATTCATAAAAAAAATCGATTCGTAGATAGATTGCCTGTAAAAATAATAAAAACGAAATAATAAAATATTTAGTTGTGATCAAATAAAACAGAAATAGATTTGCGTACGATATATGAATATTGTGAATGTGTTAAAATTAATATTAGAGAAATACCTTTTAGCAAATAGACGATAAGGTTTTTAAAAATCTTAGCTTCAGTTTATCAACGTCCTAAAGCATATAAGATCTTTTCAAAGTGAACACAAGATTTGGTGATCTCTCCGTTCTCTTTAACTACTCGATACATCACTTACTTGAACATGCCTGCTTTCATATTCCTATATGTATAGTTCTTCAGAATTCCTTTGAGACGCTCATCAGTGTACCATCTAGAGGAATCAATCACTCATGATTGTGAATCAATCTCATGCTTCAAACAGTTCAATACGATTTTTTGTTACTCAATGAAGAAGCCTTGTAACCACACCTAGTTCGACCTTGTATCTTGAATTCCTTTTCCATCTTCTTGACACTGCTTTGGGAACATAGAAAATCTCATATTCCAACTGCGATTGCACGATCCTTTTTACCTTCCTAACAAAACCAATCCTATCAATGCATAATCATTATACAAATTTAAACTCTTCATCACATTTAATAGTAGCATTCAGCAACACACTTTGGCTCTTGCCTCGCAAAACGAAAACACAACCTACGCAAAATACAGTAGCTTGTTCAAATACTAAGAAATGCTTTCATAATAGAAGACAATGTTCAAAGTGTTTACTGAATGAATTTATAAAGAAGCTGAATATTGCATTAAAACTTGAAGATTGAATTCGAATAATATTGAATAATTTAACAATGACTTTTACTATTGAACAATTATAAGTTGAATATGCACGAAATATTGAAGTTGTGATTGTTAAATTGAAATATTGAATACAGGACGTTTGAATATTCTACTTGTAAACTGAAACATTAGCTACTGGAAAATTGAATTAAAAAGGAATTGTGGTAACTACTCATAAAACTCGTACAATTTTAAATAACATCTACAAAGATATGTTTCAATCATAATCACATCAATTGAGTATCAAATAACATTGCATACAATATTCAAAAACATAATACATAATTGAACATTGAAACTATCTCTGTTTTCGACATTATTCATTTCGTTTGCATGATTCTAACTCACGATCTCAATTCCTTGATGATCTTACCTTCCTTCACTTTATTGCTGATTATGTAGTTCAATCTCATCTCTATTTGGATTCATCTTACTAATTTTAAGAATTTTGAAGTAATGAATTCAATATATTCAAATGCTAGGGAATTAGGAGAGAGAATTCTTTCTGAATTTTTGGAAAACACTGATCTAAGAGAGAATGGTAGTTTGAGAATTTATTTGAAGAGTGAAATGGGAAGCAGGAAGTGGGTGTTTTTTTACTCCGTATACATCACTATTGGAGGGTCTTTATTTAGTGGTTTCTGGGTCCACCAAGACCAATTGCATTTACAGTCCTATTTTTTTTTAGCCCTTTTTTGAGCCAAACCAATAATTAAAATAATAGGTACCCTTTTGAAATGGGCTGAATTGGCTTTTAATGGCCCACCTTGTGAACATGCCTATTCATATACCTACAAATTAAAGAACGTACATTTATTATAAATAATGCAAATTATAGGACCCTCTATTATAAGATGTTTTAATCTTCTTAATTTCTATTGAACTTCTAACACAGATATCTATTCACAGTACATAAATCATTATTATGATTATATACATCTTCATGGGTTGGCGTCAAAATGAATCGAACCAAATTGTACATGAGGAGAGGGAATTTCGGACATGAACTAAAATAAATTGAAGTAAAAATGCTGGAACTAGTTATTTGAAGTTCTAGTAGCAATATGTAACAGTGTGTTACCACTACATTGTTTGTGGTGATGTAAGTTTTAAGGGCTATCCTCAATGTTTCCTCATCCATGCATCTATGTCCAAGGGCAGTGAAGGATATGTTTCCGTCCTATGTTAAAAAGAATTCTCGATTACCCCTGGGTATATGTTAACATCCCTTTTGCATGTAGCTACTTCTAAGGGTGTCGTTTTCACCTTTTGAACTCATGCGCTTCTCGTTATAACCCATCAATTGTCTCTCAAACGACGATCAAGTTATTACCAACTTTAATGCTAATAACGGCGACTATCTACAAAACTTAAGATAATAGTTAAAAGGCCTCAATAAGAATATATTATAACTCTATCATCAAATAAATTCCATCATCAACCAATTATATATACTACCTATTATTATAGTATAAGACAATAAGCTTTCTTTAATTTTACTTGATTGAATATGTTACAGTTTATGCTGACATTAAGAACATGAAGCATTACTACTATGTTTGAGGAACATTTGGAGTTTGCGTAGTACAAGGTAACAAGCTGTCTTTCCTTCATTTTCCTATGGCACATAAATCTTGATGAAGATCAATGGCGCAACTGGAACCTCATATGTGACTTTGCGTTCGCTATATGTAGTGGTGTGTTTCCATCTTCGTCTTGTAGCATATCAGAGTATCACCTCCCTGCATTTATAGACTTTCCACAAGTCAAAGAGTGGAAACTAGTCTTTTGCATTGAGATCTGCCTTCCAAGGAGTAAAGGCTTGTAAATCATGCCTTATGCTTCGAGGAAAGAATTCACACCTGTCAAGATGAAGTTGAACATACATGAAATTACATTAGAATGACGTTCCAGAATGCATGAGTAAATCGTTAAGGTAAGATAATGTTAATGATGAAAGAAAATGTATTTTGTAAGTACTAAACTCATGCCTAACAAGGTTATAAATATGGTTTACTGGGCTAAAAACATTTTTTTCAAGAATGGGCTAAAAAAAAGTTTATAGGCATGCACTAAGGTGTACTAATATTTTTACAAAAACTAATTCTATTTGAAAAAGGTAAAATCACGGTAACTGTCTACAACTTAAACTCAAATCTGGATAGTTAATGACAAATTTTCTTTATTGTTATTCTAAAAAAACAGAACTAGATTAGTAAATAGTTGTAAGATATATGTTTTCTTTTTGAGGGGGAAAAATTATATTAATTCAAATCGTTTGTGACCGAAATAAAATACAATCCGACGTCTTATCGAGTCACACACGAAACTCACCAAAGCCAAAACTAGCTTTGCCAAGACAATGAGGCTGCTTTATATGCCCCACTATATGTTTAATTAGACTAAAAGTTTCCAAATCGTTATATGAGTTAGTTAGAAGTTAGAACCCTCATATGTTGAAACAAAACAAAATATCGTCGACCTTTGAGAAAATATCGGTTTTAGCACATATTATAACGGAGGATAAGAGATTGAAATCTACGACATCGTCATATTTTAACATTTGACAAAAAAAACTTATCAGTAMTTTTTGACTCAAATAATTATACATGCATATGCATGGATTGATACATGCTTAAAAGCCATGGAAAAGCAGAAACGCAGAAATAACGTTACTAAAAGGAACAAAGTGAGCAAATTACCACTGCGATATCAAACATAGAGGTGCAGTGGAGTCTCCCCAAAGGTAGCTCCTGATGAGCATCATCCAAGACACAATAAACAAACCCCTACTCGAAGCCATGATTCGGCTTCATAAATTTTCGTGGAGTGGTGTATAGCCTTAGTTGCTTACGATGGATCTATGGGATCCCAAGACGACCACATTATTGATCGTCTTACTATCCCATAGATCTTCCTTCTTCCTTTTCTTCTTCTTCTTCATCTTCATTTTGAACTCTGTTAACTCTTTCTTTAGTTTCTTAGTGGACTAACCTAATTTGGCTTTTTTTCCGATGGAATGGATGCGTTTCTTATGCTCAAGTACCACAAGAGTGTACATGTATATATAGTACGGAGCATTACAAAATTGCTTATATTTGAGCTTAGTGAGTGAGGTTTGAGGACTAGCTCACGCAAAGAATCTTAATGTGGGTAAAAGTGTAAAACTATACCCCCACAATTTATTTTAATGAGAGTGACGGATAAATGTTTAAAATTTCCTCTCGATTCAGGG